>JAOXJP010206992.1:0-11957 GCA_025762735.1 Platanus orientalis
AAGATAACTATGGGAATTAGGTGGAATTTGGGTTAAAAGTTATCAAAATAAATGGAGTTTAGTATTTTAAAAAGAAATAGCAACAGCATAAGATTAGAAACAGACAGCTGAGTCCAATACAAAAATTTACCAAATCCAAGCACAACCAAGAACCAACTCCCCATTGATTGCTGTAGGAGGGGAATAGTCCAAAGTTCAACCATTAAAAAAAAAAAAAAAAGTCCAAAGTTCGTGTCTAATGTCACTAAAACAATGATGGCTGGAAAAAAAAGTTAGGTTAAAGCTTATAGAGATAATAAACAAAATAACAGTGGAAGAGGTGGGTAACCGTTGGACTGGTCCAAAAGCATGTAGGGCTGTACACGTTGTCACTGCATCCTATATGATGCAGCAAGCTGTGTTATGTAAAAGACCATACAAACAGAAATACAAAGCCTTACATGCAGTCTGTGATAAAGAAGAGGTCCACAACTCTTCCATCAGGAGTTGTCATAACTTTGACTCTCTGAATAGTAAGCTCAAGCTCACAAAGGACTTGAGTGACATCTGCAACCAAACCAACAGCCATATTAGCACCACAGATGTCTAGCAATCAAAACAGAAAGTATAGAGAAAAATATTTTCCATAGAGATACCATGCAGTAATCCCTTCTGATTGAGGCAACAGAACTTCAAAAGGTAAACTGGAGAATTCTTAGAATGGCTGGATTGTTGATTGAAGTAAAATGATGCTGAAAATGACGGGCATACAGATAGAAGCCGGTTTTTCAAGCTTGTCCATCTCACAGTAAGTGAAACAGGATGAGGAACTACCCATAATACTATGTAGCACCATTTCCCATCAGTTGAAACATCTAAAGCCAAAACAAATGGTTATGCAAGAAATTAATAATAAATCAGAACACATATAGAATCAAACAAAAGGGAAAACAATGTTCTAAATGCTGAAGTTAATACAAGAAACTTTGGATGATTGACCAAACGAATCACATGAGGAAAAAGGAAAAATAACAAAGACTAACTAAAACAACATTAGTAAAAAAAACGGATTTTGATTCCATCAGGGGTCCCTCCTATGAGGAAGCGCTTGCTTATCATTGGACTGGAATCCGATTGACATCCTGCCCCTCCTTGTATTTGTATTGTTGGGTTTGTCTTGTTTCTCAGTTGTTGGATTGCAAGCAATCTCATCCATGTGGTTTAACCTCCATAATGGAAGTTAGTTTCCTAATTGGAGGAGTGTGGTACATATGAGAATCTCTCTATTTAAGAGAGTTTCTCAAAAGAGAAAAAGAGGGGCTGCTTCTTTTGACTTTCCTTCTCTAGGGGTTTTATCTTTGGCATTTTCTTCAAGGTGAGAAAACTAGGTCTTCTCCAATAGGGCTATAAACCGACTGAATATGAAGTGGATATAAGCATATTTGTATTCATTTATTTAATCAAATATCGGATCGACACATCAGGGTAAATGTGCCTGAGTTCAATGGTAAGCAGAGTGTGGATGTTTTCCTTGACTAGAAGCATGGAGTGAAGTCTTTCTTTAAGATGTATGAGATTTCTGAAGTGCATAAACTGTAATTTGCAAAGTCTAAGTTGACTGGGACAGTTAAGATTTGGTGGAACACATACAAGAAGAGTCATTCCAAGTCTGGTAATGGTAATGTTACAATTTGGGGTGAGATGAAAATAGCCATGAAAAAGTATTTTGCACCTAGAGATTATAAGCAAAGAGCCCGTATTCAGTATCATAGCTCAAGCAAGGTAATTCAAGTGTTGGCGAGTACACTAGGTAGTTCCAGCACTTTGCTACTAGATCAAGCTTCAGATGGATTGATGAGATCCTCGTGTCCATGTAAATACATGGTCACCATCCGCAGATTTCGCAAAAATCTTTGCTACCAATATTATTTCTGAGTTGATAAGGCTATTCAGACAGCCTATTATATTGAGGATAATCTATGGATCCATAGGAAAACTTATGCAGATGCTAGCACCTCTTTGAATAGACAGAATAGTAGGTTTCAGTAAACCAGGATATTTTCTCTGTTCAAGACATCATGTCATTTTTCTCCATCTAGATCTAGAGGTTTAGAGAGAAGCGTATCACAACCAAAAGGACATCGGTGTTATAATTGAAAGGGTTATGGGCATCATAAATCCCAATGTCCAAGCAAGTTTATGTGTCTTTCTGAAAATAAACCAGTCGAGGAAGATGAACTGGAAGAAGTATATGGGCCAACTAAAGAAATGGTTTTAGATGCTGAGGCAGCTGAGGCAAAGGAAACTAAGGAAAGAGCAACCAAAGAGGTACTGGTGGACCAGGAAACAAATGGGGTCTATTTTTCCATGGCAATCTACACCACATGATGGACCGGGAATCCTTAGACATCCACCCCAACTCAACGGGGTTGAGTTTTTAAGAGGGGAGGAATTGATGCGATAACTCTTCAATGGCTTGAGAAGCATTAACCTTTATAGTAGCCAAATATGAAGTTTAAGGAAGCAATAAAGAAGCCTAGTTGTTGTCCACAGCTTTAGGCATTATTTTGCTCGTTTTCTTTATGTTTTAGGGAAAGGTTTTTATGTAATACGGCTTTAATAGGCAGGGGTCTAATTGCAAATAGAGAATTTTAATTAGGAGTCCTAGTTAGATTAGTCTAAGTGACTTAAGTTTATAAATACATGGATCTTTAGATTGTAATTCAATTTTGAAATTTGATTATTTTGGAATAAAGAATTGTTTTATTTGGAATCCACGATTTGGGCTGGTATTTTTTTCTAAACCTCTCATGTTAAGGTGAGTTACCTTTCTTCTTCTTTAATCTTTATTCTCTTATTCATCTTCTTCTTCTTTTCTCTTCTAATTCTTATTTTTTTTATTTCTTTCTTTAATTCTTACTTTATTTCCTTAAAATTAATCAAGAACTGGTTTCTTATAATCTTTTACTTGAAATCTTGATTTTTTCAATTGATTTGATTAAATTTTTTCTTATTTTTTAATTAAAGATTCAATTCTTGATTTCTATTAAATTACTTCTATCTTACTCTATTTTTCTTGCTTTCTTGATTTAATATTTTCCTCTCTTTTTTTTAATTCAAGAATTATTTTCTTGTTCTTGAATTATTTAATTGCTTAAATTCAATTTCTTCCCTTCTTAAATCCAAGATTTGAGTTATTGCTTTTCTTTACTTTGTTTCTTGCTTTCCCCCATCATGCTTATTTTGTAGGTGCTTAATTCTTAAGTATCTTACACCAAAAGTATTTTACAGGGTCTTTGGTACAATTAGAAGTTTTAATTAAGAATCTTTTAAAAATAGGAGTTGTGTCTTTTTAGAAGTCTTTTGTTTAAGAAGTTGGTTTAGAATAGGAGTCCTTATGAATTAAGGAATCTTGTGAGACAATTATAAATAGATGGATCTATAGGTTGTAATTCAATTTTTTGAATTTGAAATAAAGTGAATTGTTTGAACCCCACGTGTAGGAAGGTATTTCTCTTCTTGGGTGTAGCCATAGGCTCCTCATATCCCTCTCCTACGTTCTTCTTTCTCTATCAACAAGTAAGTAGCCTTTCTTTTCTCTCTCTTTCTTTCTTGATTCTTGGTATCATTTTTTGATTCTTGTTATCCTTTCTTGAATAATGTTCTTGCTTACTAATTTTTTGATTTAAATCTATCAATATTAATTCTTGAATTAAAGAATCACCAAGAACTACCAAAAAATATCAAGATTCTTCCAAGATTTGATCTTGATTGTTTTCTTGATTCTAAAACCTAAAAATAAACCTATTTCTTCTTCCCCTTGGTTGTTTCCCCTCAAGAACCATTAAAAAACATCAAAAATCTATATCAAGAATCTTGATTTGATTCTTTGAACCCCCCAAAACCACAAACTTTGAAATTGAATATTTCATTCATTTTTATCCAAATTTTATGAAATGGACCATAGAACCTTCAACGATATCAGAACCAACTATAAAAATTTTAAAATTTTCTGACACATTAGTATGGGTATTTTGGTCATTTTATAGGTCTATCCCAAAAAATTCCAGAATTGCCCTTTTAAACCTTATCCAACCTAATTCCTTTTTTTCTATAGCCTACCCGATAGCCTATTTTCCCTTAAATCAAGAATCCTAATTCAATCATAGAAACTTGCTTCTTAATCACTTCTTCACCTCTTAAATTGTGCATATTGTTATCGCTAGTATTAGGGCCCAAATCCTTGGTAGCCCTACATCACATTCCCTCACCTCTTGTATTTTAGGAGAACTCTCTCTATTGTGCAGTAGCAGCGCAGTTATACACCACACCCACACACACACGTGCATGTCCAAGCACGGGCTTGAGCTCAAGCATGGATATTGGAGGACTTGGATGCTTAAGACGTACTTTGCACTTCGCATGTGCACATTGTCACGGAATACCATTGAGGTCGCAAAATTCCTTTTCGACGTCCCAGATGGATTCTTGTGGAATCCGAGTTAGTCACGACTAGACGGTTCGGAACTGGATAGGTTTGGCAACTAACTTGGGTTTGCGACTAAACCAAAGACAAGTGGTTCAAGACTGGATCATGTTAGTTGCGACTAAAGGGTCCGCGATTGAAATTAGACGGTGACTAAGAGCAATCAGGCTGACTCGGGATGCGACTCACGACTAAGTTCCGTGGGTCACGACTAAGGCTCGTCAAGGCTTGTTCCACAACTGAAAGTGGATCCGCGACCGAACTCAATCGCGGATGGGCTAGGCTCAATTGCAACAAGTCTGAAAGCTTATGGACCATGCATACCTATGCAAGTCGCGGACAAGAAGCCTAATTGATGACACATGTTTAAGTGGTTGAAACCCATTATAACAAACAAACAAAACAAAAAAAGCTTAAATGAGTTAGAAACCTATTACAAGAGAGAAGGCAAAAAAGGGAACGAATGGGAGCCTGAGAGGAATAAGAAGGTTAAAGGGCCATGGGGGTTTGCCAACCTGGCAACCAAACAAGCATCTCTCTCTCTCTCTCTCTCTCTCTCTATATATATATATATATATATATATATATATATACCAATATTTTCATAAAATTTGAACAACTTTTGTCACTTGTTTTTGGACAGCCGACAGTAAAAGGACAATAAATTTGTATGGAGATATCGTGGTTCTCTAGGGAGTGAACCTCGCTGAGATGGTTTAGCTTGGCTCATGGTCCATTACATATAAAGATAAAATGGGAGGCCTCAACAATCCCTCAATAAAAACAATAACGAAAAAACAATAACCACACCTCCATGCCTTAGATCAGAAGTTTAATTTCTGACACTAAGGATTCATGACAGAATCCAACAACTGGCTCAAACGACGTCTTGGAGTTGGATTCGTTCCAATTCAATCTGATGTACTCTTTATTTTAGTAATGAAAATTGCTCCTTTATAAAAATTAAAAAAAAAAAAAATTCAAACTCAAAATCTGAAATACGCATCATAAAAATCGAAAAATCATACCAAGCGGACGAATTAAAATCCAGGAAACAAAAGCGGAAAACAACCTACAGCTTGCAAAAGAAATCCCTAGAACCGCAATCAAGATCCCAGCAACAGAATGGCGTAATTTGACATTAGAAACCCAAGAGCAAAACAAAAGTCCGAAACAACAATTAACAAATCAAACAAACGCAAAAGCATTAACCAAATTCGATCCATAAGTTGAACATTGCTGACCTCCCCTGGTAATGCGGAGCCCGAATTCTAGAATGATTCTGCAAAGATCACATCCGAGCCCGGTCTTATCCGGACAATTCACGGTGATCACGCAGGGTTCCCCAGCCTTCGTTCCCTTCTGGATCAATACCGCGTCATCACCTGGTATACCCATCCCGGAAAACAACGAATATGTCGCCGGAACGTCGACCGACTACGTTTAGCACCAACGTCGTCAACGCGAGTTTCCTGGTGAAGATGTACTACTCGGTGAAGTTGGCTTTTGGGACTGTCTTGTCGGCTTTTATGCATCCTCCCGGCCATCTTTCGTCATCAATAAACACGTGCACATTTATGACACGTGCCAACTTTACAGTAGTCCATTCAACCTTTTCGATTTAGGAACTTAGGATCTGGGCCTGAAATCAGCGTGCGGTTACCCTAAAACGCAAGGGAATTTATTTTGAGATAAGTGTTTTTTAGCTTTTCTACCACGTTTCACTCAACAACTATCGCAGGATGGCTGCAACTTTTGCGTTGCACAAGAAATTTGCTTTGCCTCACATCTATCTAAGAAATAATCATGAACCAGGTTATTGACCAAAATACCCTTATATAGACGCATGTCAAATCCACAAAAGATTCAGCTGCCGATCAGCACTCACTCAACCTTTGCTCGCATGGGTTTGGTGCACCCCCTTAAAGAACCCCCTAGGTCTGCCCCCTTCAAGGGTGAACACATAAGTGCCGAAAAGTGATTTACATTTTTTTGGGGTGTTTTTCACTTTTTGGGGCCAATATGTCCACTCTTGATACCAAACTGACCTTAGGCGTTCTTTAAGAGGGCACACCAAATCCCTGGAGACCTTTGCCTGATCAGAGAAAGGTCAGCCCGGTGTGAAGGTGGACACATTAGCATTGAAAAGTGTAAAGGACCCTCAAAAGTGTAAGTCACTTTTTCAGCACTGATGTGTTCACCCTTGATGCCAAGCAGACCTCGTTTGTTCACTAAGGGTCACGCCAAATCCGAGGTGACCCAGGCCACTTGGAGCACATATTTTGTCCACCTCCCTTAACGAACGCTCCATCCGCTAGGCATCAGGGAGTGGACACATCTGCACTGAAAAGTGATTTACACTTTTTGGGGGTGCACTTAAAATCATTTTTTGGCGCTGATGTGTCCACCCCCGATGCCCAATGGATAGAGCGTTCGTTAAGGGAGGCTGACAAAATCCTTTTATGGCTAAAGAAGGTCGTGTCTACTTCCCCCTTTACACTAACCTCCGCTGGGGTCAAAGGGACAGGTATATCAAGGCAGGAAATGATTTACAAGATGAGATTTTATACGCTGCCTTTATCATATGCTAATCTCTGCCAAGGTCAAGGGAGCAGAAACATTAGTGCTAGAAATGATTTACACGTGCTCCCAAAAAGTGTAAATCACTTTCGACGCTGATGTGCCCACCCCTTGACCTCAGTAGAGGTCAGCAAACAATAAGGAGGCGTAGAAAATCCCTAATGGTGATTTATGCCCCCAAAACATGTAAATCACTTTCAGTGTTGATGTATCTCACTCTTGACCCCAATGGACGTTGGTATATAAGAGGAAGTAGTCGACACAAACACAATCTCCCCTCTACTCGGGCTTGTTGACTCAATGATTACCTTTTAGTGTAAGACTGATAAAGTGGTACAGTTTTTGCCCAATGGGTTGGGTATGTCCTCTTATTATTACCTGTTATGGTTTGCCTACATACAAAGATCGAGTGGTATAAAAATGAAAATCATTTACCAAATTGCCACATGTCAGTTGTTGCATTTGCACCGTAACAGGTCAATAAGGGAGCAATCAGTTTTCAATGGCAAATAATTTGCTCATTTTATAGAGCCGCCCAATTTTTTCCAGCGTGAGCCGATGACTGCCACATCATGGGGACAACAGGAGACTGAGAGAAAGAAAGAAAGAGAATCGAAGGGAAAGGGGAGGAGGCAAGCAGAGTAGAGAAGAAGAAGAAGAAGAGGAGGGAGAGGGGGTCACTGGCCGGAGCCGGGAGCAGTCACCCCCTACTCACGTCTAGGGGGAGAGAGAGAGAGAGAGAGAGAGAACAGAAGAGGGAGGGGAGCAGAGAGAAGAAGAGGAGGAGGAGGAGGAGAAAGGAATCGGAGGGAGAGGGGGTCACGGCCGGAGCCGGGCACAACCACCTCCCCCTGCTCACGTTCAGGGGGAAAGAGAGAACGGAAGAGGGAAAGGGGGAAGAGAGAGAGAGAATAAAAGAGGGAGGGGAGCATAGAAGAAGAAGAGGAGGAGGAGGAAGGAATTGGAGGGAGACAGGGTCACGGCTGGAGCCGGGCACAACCACCTCCTTGCTCACGTCCAGGGGACAAGAGAGAGAAAAAGAGAACGAGAGAGGGAGAGAGGGGAAGAGAGGGAGGAGAAAAAAGAAGAAGAAAGGGAAAGAGATGATCGGAAGGAGAAGGGGGTTACCGATGCCGGAGCACCAGCACCGTCTCTTGTTTTTCGCTTGGTGCGGGTCCGGCTAAGAGAGGGGGTCCGGCTAAGAGAGGGAGGAATAAGAAAGAAGAGTAGAGAGAGAGAGGGAAGGAAAGAGAGGGTGAGGCGGTGGCGTCAACCCTACTTCTTCTCTCTCTCCTGGACGTGAGGGGGAGGTCACTGCTCCCAGCTCCGGCCGATGACCCCCTCTCCCTCCAATTCTCTTTCTTTCTTTCTCTTAGTCTCCTATTGTCCCCGCAATGCGACAGTCAGTGGCTCACGCTGGAAAAAACAGGCGAGCTCCATAAAAGGAGCAAATTATTTGGGGGGGGAATATCACCTGCGCCGACCCTCTTTGTGCGACGTCGTGAGACAAGACAGAGGGGAAGTATCATTTCATTTTTTGGGGGTGATGTGACAGCTCTGAAAAGTGAAATGATACCCACGATGTGTCAGGGTCCACTTAGACTTCTCATTCTAGACCGTCCAAGAAGTGGGCGTGGGCCCTACGTTAAGATCTGTTTCCAAACACAATGGACCCAAGTGGCTATTCAAGATAATGACACGCGGGAAAACTCCAGAAGTGATAAAGCGTGAAAATTTGGTGATCGAGACAGCACTTCCGTCACAAGACCAATCAATACCCGGGCCTGTCGCAATGAAAAGGACGCACGGCCGTTGGATGCAACGGAAGGTTACGCTAGCAGGCGTTGGCCACATAGAGCTTAGCTACCGACAAATAGCAACAAGGTGGCCACCGGGCCCGGCCAGTCGAACATCACGGCCAGGAGGATATAATTGAAATTGGATGCGGCTGCCCGCCATGATTATATGTTGACATGACAGAGATAACGCACTAAAGTACAACAGAGGGAACATTTGGTTTTGCCTAATTAATGCAGCTCTAATATATTATAATTAAGGTAAGCTAATTTTTTTCTTTTTTATGTTTTGTCGTCATGCCATGCTCCAAACCAAAGCGGATTTTCTATACCTATTTTTACTATAGTGTTACTGTAGTGTCGAACCACCATGCGGCACATCACACAATCACAACTAAGCCTTGGTTTGGTTAACTATGGCCAAACCCATGAGTTTAACGTTGGATTACGTGACCGAAAAGGAAAAACACCTGTTGAAAATGACTTCGCTTGGGAGAAACAAGTTTTTTTTTTTTTTTTGAATGGTTGACACGGTGTCCATGCAAGTCCCATTTCATTGCCGGATAGTTCATGCCAAAGTCATTTATTGCCGGAATTCTTACAACAGGAAAGCTGTTATATGCTTCACTGTTATATTTGAAATATATTTAAGATTCAAAATGAATCATATGTATATTATGGGCTATATTTATTTGTGTGGACCAAATAAGTCTACATATGTTACTTAAGCCTATGTATGTGTTAAAAGATTTGGAGGAAACTTTAAATGAAATGTTTTATTTAAAGCTTTAATGTTTTGCTCCAAAACAAAATACAACCCGACTTTCAAAGGTTTTTGTTTTGAAAGTTTAGTCTTACATGGAAAGTGGGGAACCTCAAACTCCATTTTATAAGTAAATGCAAAACCTTAAGGGGTAATGGGGTTGAAGAGGAGAGGAGAGGTTGAAGTTGTTTGTTTGGATCACACACGCATCGAACCGTGTATGGTCAGGTCGTTGGTGTGGGTGTGGGTTACACGAATTAATTATTTTAATTAATTTATTTAAATATTTAATATTTATTTTAATTGACTGGTTGCTTATTTAGTCGTTACATTATATGATAATTTATTATTGGCGTGTTATTGATATATTCTATAATCAAAAGGATTGATGATGATTAATTACGCATTTAATGTTTTTCAAAAGAACGTAACTCTTTATGGAAAGCATGGGTGTAATCGATCAAGACAAGGAGAAAAAAGAAACACACATAAAATATTTCGTGTGAACCAGTCTTCTTCTCCTTCTCTGTTCTCTATTGGTTTTTTATTGATTCAAATTGGTTTTCATATATATTACTCCATTGGCACTAGAGGTTGGTCTGAACTGTTCAAAGTGAATCTCTGTTAACCTGTGCGGGATCTACCAGAGAGGTTTGTATTCTTGGAGGTGATCGTCGATTAAGCCTATTGTACTTGCGACAAGCCGATAAATATCACTTTAAGGACAACGTTCTATACATGCTTAATCACCAACCAATAAGTTGTCTCTAAGTCATTAATTTGCAGATATTGATTCTATACGTATTTTGTTGGACTACATTTGTTACATTCCAGAGAATCCGTGAGTTGATACATATTAGTTATTGTTGGTTCCTACAATTCACATATCATATTTGCTACTGTCATCATTTACTTCTGTCGGATATTGAACTATCTTATTACTTGAAGAAATACATTTCAGTGCTACTGTAAACCTAATTATTGTTTACACTATGAAGTTTTAATTCCTCATTTTCCTTCTTCCATTCACATTAAGTCTTTACAAAAGAGCAAAAAATACAAGGGAGGAAAAGTCCAAGGAGAGCCAAGGAGCTATTGGCGAAACACAGCATACCTGGACACCTCCATCATTTTCCTTTGATTTCCTTCTCACTCTGGTATGCCATCATCAATGAAGGGATTGACATCTAAGCGTTGCAGCATAATGGAAAAGTATTTAAGATCCTGCCAACAAGAATTGCACGCCTTAAAGTTCCTCTGTTTAATTTCCTTAATGACATAATATCGATTTCCATTTCATGCTTCCCCAAAATAAGTGTTTTTTTGTGTGTGTGTGGGAATCCTAGGTAATGAGACAGAAGAGAAGTTGGTATTTATGCTACGACATATGCTGAACATAAGGCTGCATTTCCAATCAGGTTTCCTCCAATAATAGCTCTCACATTTCACTAAATTTTATTTCAATACAGATAAAACATGAAGCATACAACAGCTCAACATACGATTCAAAGAAACCCTAATTCGTGATTAATTAATAACTTTAAATTTCAACCTATAATTAGTAAGCTACATAATGCTCTTTATTTACCTAACTGAAAAAAACGACAGAAAAACTTGGAAGGAAAGAGAGATATTATTGTTTTGATCTGAACCGAAGAGAGAGAGAGAGACAAAGAGGAGAGAGAGCAATTGACTAGGCTGGTATTCGGTGAGTATTCCAGCAAGAAAATGACCTCAGCAACCCGACAAGGAAATGGAACCCGCAAGGACACCGTGTCGATCAAAGAGAGAGAGAGAGAAAGAGAAGAGAGACGGTAAGATGAGCGTCCATTTCTTCTAGTGATTTCTTAGTGAGACGGCAAGCGGCACACGGGAAGGAAGTCTACTGAGGTGGAGGATCCGACAAGCAAGTGGAAGAGCAGATGAGCAAGGCATTTGTCATTTTCTTTACCCAACCCAATAAGTAACATGGGTTTAGCAAGGGTTAAAATCCAAAAAGTTAACATGGGTTTTAACTAGGCGACGTGTTGACTCTACCTTCATGCTCCAGTAATGAACCAGTAAAGTAGCTACAGAAAATCCACTTTGGTCATGCTCACCCTCTCAACTAATTATTCATTTGGCCTCTCTTGGATGAATGAAAGTAAATGTTCTACTCCCAAATTGCGTAGAGAGTTAAACCATTAAATTGGTTTTTAGAAAGGAGAATGATTGTCTATGGTGACACAGGCTTATGTAGGCGTGCCATTGATTGACACATAATGTGTTTTTGAATTTGGTGTCTTTTTTATTACACCTAAATACTTTTTTGAACCACAAACATAACATGTGTCAGCTTATAATTCACCATAAA
>JAOXJP010207003.1:0-11956 GCA_025762735.1 Platanus orientalis
CCATATTTTCAACTACAATACAATACAATGGATAAAGTTAATAAAGTATTTAAAAACAAAAAACTATACTTTGTAAGTAACAAAGAATCATGACATATAAATCAATATGCAAACCACTTGTTATTATTATAGCCAGCCAAACCTTTGATTTTACCACACAAATTTTTTTGTAGATAACTAACATCTTAGAGCCAAACTATAGAAAACCCAGTATAAAAACCACCAGAATTGAATATTTTTTATTGGATTGGAATAAAATAAAAATAATAATAAATTCAATACTAAATATTTTTATTCTTACAAAATCATTAGTAAATATTTCATGGATCGCTTCCCAGTCAATTCTTCATACGTTTCTACTTGTTTCTCCAAAGGCTTCCACTCGTTTCCCTAAATAGCTTCTACTCACTTCACCGTGCTTCCCACTACTTTGGGAAGCAGAATAGAATCAGCTTCCTAAAGAAACTTCCCAAAAAGTGAGCTTTCCACCTTGTACCAAGCTTCCCTATAACTGTGTTAAACTACACCAACACCAAACACACCAATGCTAATCATAATTAGAACTTATCCATGTCTCCTTAAACAGCACCAGCCTTCAATAATTGAATGGATAATATCCTTTAAACCCAAAAGGCACTATAAAGAAAATCAAAATCTAAGAGATGGCAGCAAAAGATGAAGCAAATGAAATACCACCAGGTTGTGGCACGTGTCTTTTGGTTATTATCTTGTGAACCCTACCATATGCACATGAGGTTCTTTTCTCTTTTTGTTTTTTGGTTGTTGTCATTGTTGTTGATATTACACTGATTATAACTGCTTTGATCATGAAAGAATAACATACAGGCAATATCAGACTGTTTGTAATACAAAGACATATATTTCTGTTATTTTTATCCATCAATATATATACATATATAGATATATATATATATATATATATATATATGTTATTTTTAAATTAAATGAACAACAGCAAAACGATTTAAGAAACAATTTTAAAGGACAACTTAGCAACATAAATTATAATATCCACAACAGAAGAAGCATAACTTGGTATTTATAGTAGGAATATCAATGTATGTAACAACTTTAAAACATAGACAACTAGTTCTTTCAGTTAGACATTTTTTATGAGAAAAAGGTGGTTTCAAAATCATCTGTGATACATTAATGAAAAGAAGTATTAACAAGCAACCTTCAAGCTAATTAGCTTTGTAATTACATGACCAAAGATCCCTATATGGCACAATAATGATTGAATTCAAGTAATTACATGCATTAGAAAGATAACTGTAATAAGAAAGGAATGAAACTAACCATAGATCTAGATTTTAGACTAAATAAATGCTAAACTTTGCCGCTGAAAGACCATACTGATGATGATGTTCAAGATAAATGGCAAACTAGACATCATTAAATGCTACCAAGGTCATAAACTAACAAAATGTCTAAAATGTCTTACAAAATATGTTCTAATAAATAAACTATGAGCAATGTCATTACAGAGGGGAAGAGGCCATACTTCACATACACTCAATACCAAAACAATTACAGGAAAAGAAAAAGATAGTAGGATGGTAAGAGTTGGAGAGATGTTTAGAAACTTACAACAGCCCAGTCAAGTAGCCAAATATGTGCATCCGAGCTGAAGGGCTGTAGTTGAAAACATATATTGTCTCATAAAGGCGTCTCATAACTTGAACTTCCATTAATAGAAGCAAAAACACAGTTTTCCAGACCCTGTATCTATGTTCCATAGGGGTTGGATGAGATTTATGCATAGAAAAGATATGTGAACCTCCAGTCAAGTGGCTGGCAACGGTAGAATAATGCAATGACTCAGAATCCAATGGCACCATTCTATATGCATAGAACCAAGTCACAAGCAGCAAAAGTGTTGTCCACACCACAGCCACCACATAAAAATGCAAGAAGAATCTCTGAGGAACAGTGAACTTCTACAGTTTCACCAAAAACAAAAAAACAAAAATTAGTGAAGGTACAACTAGGCTGATTTAGATAGTGGTTGCAAAAATCAACTTTTTATTATAAACGACAGCATTGTGAAAGTTAGCTTTAATTTACTTTATTTATTGACTTCTAAAGGAAACTGTGAAATGATAGATAATCAAGGAATAAGAGTTCAAAAATGACACCCCTCCCCAAAAAAAAAAAATCGATCCTCAGTCCCAGCCATGTTGGAACCATGTCAGCCTCATCACAACATAAACTCACTCTCATTACTCCCCTTGCTTAAAAAAAAAAAAAAAAAAAAATCTTGTCCATTGGCTGACCAAGACATTCATAGACAGGCCCAGCTCCTAGATTTGCTTGTTTACGTATGTCAACCAACAAGGAGCCTTCATCCTCCCTGATACCTGAGTAATCACATTGTTACAAACCTACAATCGCCATCTACCACAAACTAACTTGCACAAAGATCTATGTACATTGTCAAATCTTGAAGCAGAGCAAATGCGTCAGCTATGTTGGAATCACTTGTATCTACCAGAGACTCAAAATACCTCTGATAGTTCTCCTACCCAAAAACAGCTGTCAAATAAATGAAGTGGGCCAAATCAATGTTTTGAATAATTTGAACAAATTGGATGTGAATAAACTAACCAAATGATCATTACCAAAATAACAAGTATTCGTACGAAATGAAAATGGTGTTTGGTTATTTTGGTATCAATCACAAATTGATGCAAGATACTCTTACCACCTTTTAAAATATTATTCACTTCCGCATCCACCGAAGTGCACTTCAAAGGTACTTTTCGAATAATCTTGGTCCATGAAAAGATAATGAGAGAGGAGGGAAGAAAAGGCAAAAGCATTTTTTTGCACTGTAACTCCAACCAAACATTATGACAATCTTCAAGGCCACAGATTTCTATTCCCATGGGGGCTCTCCACAGTGAGAATAAAAACTTGGATAGATATGAATTACTCTGTCTCTGTGTGTTAAGCCCTAAACTCCAGGGTTCCAATAACATGACAAAAAGATGGAGAGAGATGGCAAAATAATGCAACTATGAATCATCAAAATTCAAATATAAGACCTACACTCGTTCAGCCATCGATTTGAAAATATAATAACTAAAATTTCAATTGTCCACTGCACCAGTAACAGAATTACAGAAATGTCATGCCCGACTTCAACAGACGAAAAGAAAGAAACACAAAGCTGAACAAATCTTTCTACACTTACATGTGATGAAGATTGCATGGTCTTCCCTCTCTTGGCGAATCCTAACAAAGCTCCATGGAAACGATTGAGACGAGAAGAAGGGATTGAAGCAACGAGTATAGGCAAGGACGCTGCTATCCAC
The DNA here is from genome assembly GCA_025762735.1 of Platanus orientalis. NCBI lineage: Eukaryota > Viridiplantae > Streptophyta > Magnoliopsida > Proteales > Platanaceae > Platanus > Platanus orientalis. The sequence continues at coordinate 3,339 of JAOXJP010207003.1, forward strand.
GCTGCTCTCAGCAGCGATTCAAGGCTTAGCACCATTGTTTGCAAGGGTTTTCCTTGGATGGAAATGAAAATGACAGAGATTCAAAACGCTAGCTCCAGGCAGAGGACCTAGTTTGACGAGGTTCTCTGATGATTGATAACCTCCGTGCGAGTAGAGAATATCTGCAGCGATATGCCATAGCACTAAACTTTACTCTTCTCACGCGGTACGCACCGTGAGCTCTAAGGGATACCAGACGTGAGGTAGCCATATTCAGGTCCGGAGCCTCCCTTTGTGCGCTTTTCTGGAATCTGGTTCATCACAGTTTTTAATCATTAATTGAAGTGTGTTCCTAAGCCGGGGTATCTAGCCGATCCAAGACGGATACCCATTCGGATCCTACTTTGTTGAACTAAATCAATGACAGAAAAAAAAAAAAAAAAAAAAAAAAAATCCATAAATCGAATACATAGAAACACAACATATAAATCTTAAAAACAAACAGAAAAATAAATTAAAGAAATCAGAACTTTTACCCTGTCATTCCAGCTCCGGATTACCTGTAGTTGAACCAGGCCACGATATCTGACCGTACAGGCCAGATCTGACGCTGTTAATCTTCCGGGCTTCAGTTCCAACTGAACCGCTAAAGGAATGAAACACCAACACAACTCGCTTGGTTGTAGGAGACATTAACCCTAGGGCAGTAAACGGAGTGGATTCGGATCGACTATATGCACATCCGATATCCGATCCGATTAAATTTGTGTGCATCCGATATCTGATCAGATAAGGATGTTTAACAAATGAAATTGAATTCGAATTGGATTACATAATCGGATTTCGGATGCGAAATCGGATATCTGGTTAGTTGGATTTAACATATATATATATGTGTGTGTGTGTGTGTGTGTGTGTGTGTGTGTGTGTATAAATATAATATTTAATTGGATCGGATGTTATATGTATGTGTGTGTGTGTGTGTGTGTGTATAAATATAATATTTAATTGGATCGGATGTATATGCATCCGATTTCGGTTCGTTTAATAATCGGATATTTAATAATCGGATCAGATTTTAAACGAAGTCGGATATATGAGCATTCGAATTTGCTTTAATTGAATCAGATTTGGATACTTAACCGGATAATTGATAGCCCTAATTAACCCTATAAAGTGTTGAAAACATAAGGCATTAAAAGCCTTTTAAGAATTTCCTTCTTTAGTGTTTTCAAAATTGTTTAAAAATTACTTTTGAGAATAGTCTCATATGATAAATTTGGGAAAACTATTTATACTATATAAGATTAAGTACTCCCACTACCTTGTATATTTTGAGAACCCTCTTTCTAGCTTGTTGCTACGGTATAACACCTTACTTACACGCACATGTGCATGTGCACGATCACAGGCAAGGGCTTGGGTGGAAGGGCGTTTGAGACACACTTTGCACTTCGCACGTGTGTATTGTCACATTAAGGTTGCAAGATTCATTTTCGACATCTCATATGGGTTCTCGTAGAACCGGGTTAGTTGTGGAAAATGGTTCAAACTTGGACCAGTACACGAATGACCCAGTACGGAAATGAACCAGAAAAGTGTGTAAAAGTGTTGAACCAAAGTGCATAATTGAGAAGGCTCAAAGGTGCACAAATGAGATGGACTAACTTCATTAGTCATGAGCCAAAGTGCGCGAATAAGATGGACCAAACCCCATTCGCCACGAGCTGGAGTGCGTGAATGAAAAGGTCCAAATCCATTCGCCACGGACTGGGCTCAGATGGACTAAAGTGCATAAATGAGATGGTCAGGGGTGCGCAAATGGATTGTACCAAGCGTGCGAATGATCTAGACCAAGTTCATTCATCACGACTAAGTGTGCAAATGAAGACAAAATCCATTCGCCATGGGCTAGGCTCATCCACGATGGCCCGGAATGGAGCCAGAGTTGCGTCTGACGCAAGAAAGGCTCATTCACCCATGCTTGCTTAATTGATTGCCACACAAATTTGAACAAGTGTCCAGGGTGGTTGAGGGCTTATAAAAAGGGCCAAAGTGGGCTAAAACCCACAAGTGGGTAAGAGAAAGATGGATAACAAAAAAGGGGAGCCGAGAGGAAGGAAGGAAGATGAGGAGAAGAAGAAGAAGTGGTCAAATGGCCATGGGCTTTCAAGTCCGCGAATGGATTTCTCTTCCTCTTATTCTTTCACTTTTTGTCCTTGGACCATAGGTCCGTTTTGCACATAGACTCACTCCCTTGCAAGATGTGGCAACTTAAGTCCATGGGCTCCAAACCCTCACACAGTGGTTTCTTTGGAACGACATTGTGTTGGAGGTCTTTGTCTTCGTGACTTGGTTTTGACATATGACGTTCACCTTCTTAAGACGAAACTTTGCCGAAAATTTAATAAAATTTGGACATGTTTTTGTCACTTGATTTTATGTGTACCCAACCATGAATGGGTAATAAGTTGTATGGGAGGTATTGGGTCTCTTTGGGGAGTGCACCTCGTTAAGAGATAGGACGTGGTCCGAACTTGGTTGTATCCAGGGGTTAACAGGCTTACAGTCCCTTGCACATAAAGTGGGAGGCCTTGACTATCCTCAAGAAATGTGATAACAACACCTCCATGTCTCGGATCAGTATAGTAAAACTACATCTAGCTTGATTCCCTAGAAATGGGGTATGTAAGCAGCCTGAGGACAAGAAAACCAATGGCACAACTACAACCTAAAGACCCTAAAATTCACTTTGTTATTTTATTGAGTTCATTGAACTCGATAGCTTTTACAGGTGATGTGACATCCAAGATCGCTACAGGATCCAACATAAAGAAAGTTGGAGATGAGAGTCTCCATGATACCTCGCGGTCACATCTATCAAATTCTCTCAACTTACAACTTCACAGAACTTGTCACTGGTCTTGTTGCCCTAGTGGCCTCCCTTAAAAGATGAAAAATATCATGCAGAATGGAGAGGCAACAAATCTGAGCGAGACAGAAGAGTTGTCGACAAAAGAAGATCCTGCTCATGCTCAGGGAGATGAGAAGAAAGAGAGGGGAAAGGCAAGATAGCCGAGAAATGAGGATGGAAGAATATTTATAGGTGGAAATTAACAGTTTCCGTTTTATTGTGCTGGTGATGAGTTAACTGCCATTTATTTTTAATTGAGAGTTTGAAATTTGAAATTTGATTTGTTGTTTGAAATAAAAAAAAATCCTCAAACGAAGCAAAGCAGAAAGGCAAATGAGTGGTGATGATAGAGTAGATGCTAGCATAACAGTCATCATTTCAAGGCTAGATTTTTCTCTCTGTCAAAACCGTGCAGCACCTCGACCATCACCCAGCCAAGGTTAGCCTTTCAGCCATTTGAGTCCTTCCTCTGACCTGTCGACATGCCCTATGTGCACTGACAACTTAGCCACTTCGGCGCCCATGCCGTGTCATTGAAGTGTGTCTCAAATGACCTTGGAGTCCTCCAAGCTCTGCCATTAGCACTGAAGGCCTAGCACGCCTACAACACATCCTTAAGCCATTGCTCAAGACATTAATCCCACTGAAGGCCATGGCACCTTACCCGTGCACCATACTTTTCCATGCAAGACGTCACCTCGAGTCTTACCATGCTACCACTGTGGTTGTCCAAGGCCAAGGCAAGATTTTGCCTAGCATAAGGACCAAGAACACCCGAGCACACTAAGGCAACGTGATAGCCCACTCGGCACCACATGGTCTGCCACTGTCGCATAGCATATGCTAGTAGCACCCATATAGGAAAGCCCCCGCCCTCAAACGGATGTGTAATGCTGCTACACCGGACTCCTAAGCATTGTCCCATGAGGGAACCCAACCCCCAAGGGAACTCAAGGCAACACCTTTGTGCATGTCAAGAGCCACCCCCAACCCACGTTGGGGAATGTCTCGCAGTTTAAGCTCATGTGGGTTAAGAGCATGCCGCCTACGCATAGCCACAATCAGTCTTGCTCATGCCAAGGGCCTAGGTGCCTCAGAGCACCCACCCCTTCTCAAGGTGTATGCTATGCATTTATGGGATTTCTAGAAGGGAACATCACTAGGTACAGAAAAACATACTGTACCTATTTATAGAAATTCCACCATGCCACATGCCAGGCCACATATGTCATGCATCCTTTGACATGTCCGTGACATCCTCCATAACTTGTTTGGTTGATGCCCTCGTCAACACACCCACGACCACTATCGATCAATGCCTAGTACCACATTGAACTTGGCTAGGATCCTCTGCACACCACCTACTCCATGACCTACCATGGTTTTCACCATGCACACCACGTGCTAACTTCAGCTTGCGCACCTCTCCCCTGCCTTGACCACTATTGATCAACGCCCAGTACCAAATTGAACTCGGCTAGGATCCTCTATACACCATCTACTACATGACCAACTCTAGTCTTCAACGCACACTAAGTGCTACCCTACGCAATCCGTCGCACAGAAACTCCATAATGTACACAATCCGTCGTGTACATGCACGTTCTGTTGTGCACGAAAGTCCACTGAATCTTAGCATCTGTGGTTTTAGACATCCTCTGAACACGGTTCAGCCAGCCAATAAACCCAGCCCAAGCTCCGCTCTGCCTTATATATCAGCCTAACTTTGCCTTACCCCAATACATAATCTTCAGACCATTTCGAGCACCTCGCGCCCAAATGCTCAGCTTTCCCAAACCAAGCTGTGAGTCAGTCCGTTGACCCACGGGTCTCTCCCCCAAGATCCCCTACCCATGCACCTCATAAGGTGTGGCTTCACAAGCCAACTGCATTCCGTCGCGACATAGTTCTCGCTTCCACCAGGACTCAACCAATGTGAACTCGTCTCACCATGACTCTTCTACCCCAACCTGTCATTGATTATGACTCATAGGCTTTTGTGCAGTCTCATACTTACTATGGCCCCCTTAAAGTCCAACTAAGATGCATCCATCATGGCCAACAACCTTGTCCGTTGTTCAAAACCGCCTTACACAGTCCGTCGTGTAATGCCTCCCTTAAGGACTTTCACTCATCTTTGCATCTGTTAATGCGGAAATCAACCCACACTGACCTGCACTCAATCACCTAGGTCCTCTGACCTTTTCATGTCATGGAACTCAGTCCATCGAGCTCTCTTCTCTGTGACCAACACCCTTTCTCCGGTGCTCTAAGTCAAACCATACCCACCTCTGTAGACTGTGCCAATGTACCCATCAATCCACACTGACATTTACAAAGAAACTTATGGGTATGCCGACCCTTCCTGTGTTAGAACTCAGTCCGTCGGGTCTAATGCGTGGCCAACATCCCTTATCTAATGCTCGTAACCACCTGTGGCAAGTCACTTTAATCTTCCACACCTCATCTATGAGGCTTCACTGATTCTACTTTGACAATGTTCTTCACCCTGTATGGCATACTGACTCTCATATATATGAACCCTGACACTCAACCGGCCAAGATAACAAAGCTCTCATATGAACTCTGCCCACACTAGTACCTCGAACAAAAGACCTCAATCGTGGCAGACCTACACCTGTCATCGCTTCCTCTACGCACACTAGCTTAAGTGTTCCCCCACTTAAGCTTGTCACCATACCTCGGTCTCCCTAAACATCATCACAATCCAGTTCAACCATCATCTTATGTTGCCTCTCCAGTACCTCAACATTCTGTGTCTTCACCCCGAGAAGCCATTCATCGTGGTTACCACTTTGCCTTCAATCCATTGAAGGTATTCCTTAGCTTGCCATAAGCTATGCTAAATCACTATACCATCCTAGTACCTCGATTTTCCTCACCTTCACCCTGAGTAAGCACTGTCCATTCCACTCTTGTTTGTCACCTGTGTTGCCCTAGTACCTCAACACCCTACATTCACCCTAAGCCAACACTTCATCCTTGTCACTGTGTCACTCCAGTACCTCGACATCCATTGCCTTCACCTCGAGCCAACACTTCTTCCCTGTAATGTGTCACTCCAATACCTCGACATCCATTGCTTGCACCCTGAGTGAACTGTCCATTTAGCTTCTCATATCCGTGTCAATGTCTCACTCTAGTATGTAAGCACACCAGCCTTTACCCTGAGTAAACTGACCATCCCAAATCTCATATTTGTCTCACTGTCTTGCTCTAGTACCTAAGCACACTTGCCTTCACCCTAAGCAGATCAACCATTTCTATCACTGTCTCGCTTTAGTACCTCGACATTCTTGTCTTCACCCTGAACAGACTAACCATCTCTATCACCGTCTCACTCTAGTACCTAGGCACACTTACCTTCACCCTGAGCAGATTTACCATCTCGATCCTTATACATGTGTCCATGTCTCACTCTAGTACTTCGATGTCCTGTGTCTTCACCCTAAGTAGACCTTGGAACTCTGTCTAGCGCCACTTCAATACTTTGGCTTTTTTGTGTTTTCACCCTAATTGACCATCCATTCAACTTCTCAACTGACTTGTCACCATTAAGCCATGCCTTGGCACCACCGTGCCTTTTCGTCGTGCTACATTGCACATTCTCTCAAGTCTTCTTGACATACTCAACACCACACGGTAGCCCTGTTCATCGGAACTACATGGCACTCATGCCATTTAGCATTACCCACTGACATGCCTTTAAGCTGCTCAACCCCAAGCCATCAAGACTTTATCTATAAAAGCTCATCTCCATACCCAATGCTTCAATGCTATCCGTCACACTAAAGACTTCCTAAATGTACTGCCGACATCATCTCGATTATGGGCAAGTCTCACCACGGACCCCCACACGATAGACATCAAACAGACTTTGTAGCTAGTAGCCCTCCTGTTACTCAGAACCATAATATCATGCTTAATACCTCACTTGTATCCGAGCATCTCTCCCAAAGGTAATCAGTTCGTCGACTACCTCGCCCTAATATCACCTGTATCAGAGGCCATTTCATCCACATTAGCATCCACTGCTACTCTGATACCAACTATATCAGAGGTCACCTTAAAGCGCTAACATTGCTCTAATACCAACTGTCACGACTAGATTTTTCTCTCTGTCAAAATCGTGCGGCACCTCGACCATCACCCAACCAAGGTCAACCTTTCAGCCATTTGAGTTCGTCCTCTGACCCGTCGACATGCCCCATATGCATTGACAACTCAGCCACTTCTGCGTCCATGTCGTGTCATTGAAGTACGTCTCAAACGACCCCAAAGTCCTCCACACTCTGTCATTAACACTAAAGGCCGAACACGCTTACAACACATCATCAAGCCTTTACTCGAGATATTAAGCCCACCAAAGGCCATGACACCTTACCCGCGCACCATGCCTTTCCACGCAAGACGCCACCTCAAGTCTTGTCATGCCACCACTATGGTTGTCTAAGGCTAATGCAAGATTTTTCCCAGTATAAGGACTAGGCACACCCGACCACACCAAGGCAACGAGATAGCCCATTCGGCTCCACACGGGCTTCCACTGTCGCATAGTGCCTGCTAGTAGCACCCATATAGGAAAGCCTCTGCCCTCAGACGGATGAGCAGTGCTGCCACACCGGACTCCCAAGCACTGTCCCATAAGAGAACCCAACCCCCAAGGGAACTCAAGGCAACACCTCTATGCATTCCAAGAGCCGCTCCCAACACATGTTGGAGAATGCCTTGCAGTTTAAGTTCATGCAGGTTAGAAGCATGCCACCTACGCATAACCACAATTCATCGTACCCACTATACCTTGGCATGCCTCTTGCCCATGCCAAGAGCTTAGGTGCCTCAGAACACCCACCCCTCCTCAAGGTGTATGCTATGCCTTTTTGGGATTTCCAGAAGGGAACATCATCGGGTACGAAAAATCATACTGTACCTATTTACAGAAATGACACCATACCACATGCCAGGTCACCCATGCCATGCATACCTTGACATGTCTGTGACAGTCAAGCGTCTCGATAAAGGAAGATTTAGTTGGCATAATTATAAACCAGCAGCAAATGTTGTGTAATTCATCTTAGCAAACGGTCTCCTATCACAACTGACTGAATTAAATGAGTCACCCAGGGCAGGCGATCTTGGGTCTTCAGTGTGATTGGAATCCGGGCATTGGAAGACCTAGATGAACCGGTGGGTCACATTCCAAAGAATTAAATGAGTTAGTGGATTATTATCCATAGTTGAGCCAAGCAACTAGCATTAAGGGCTGGAGTGGCAAAGAGAGAATTAAAAAAAAAATGCAATCCATGTTTGAAAGTAAGTTGGAAATTATATCTAATTAGAGGGGTTGCACCGAATCCCAGCCAGCTCAAGTGGGGCTACCAAAGAAAGAATAAAATCCAAGTGCCCCTAGAACTTTTTTAGTTTAAAGAAAAAGGGAGAAAGGATCACTTATATCTAAATTCATCTATCTACCCGTGTCTTCCACCACACAATGAAACGTGATTTTTTTTTTTAGTGCCACACACCTACCTTTTCATCTAAACACTTTATATATATATATATATATATATTTTAACGGTTACACCCCTTATTTTGAGTATCTACTTCTCCATTTGAAAACTATTTTTATAGTTTTAACTCGGGAACAAATGTTTTGTCCAAGATTGTGTCCTACAGGCAAATGCTAGGTGTATAGGGTTAAAAC
>JAOXJP010207014.1:0-11956 GCA_025762735.1 Platanus orientalis
CTCATAGTCCTCTCTAAACTGCTTGTGGTAATTGAGGGCCATGTTGTCATCTATAAGGACATTGAAGTCTGCTCAGTCAATCAGGTCACACAATTCTGTCTGAGTGCAATCATTTTTATCCAAATCGTCCACACAATCATTTGCTCAGAAAAAACCAGAACTCATGCTAAGATCTGCTCAATTAAACAATATTGTGGAATGTTTCATAATGAGTTGTTCGGCATATGAGATTGTGATTTAATAGTTGTGGACAGCAAATTTAGGACACATTCCAGTGTATGATCCCTTAAACCATTGAAGTGCACACCAAGGTGCACCGATGCTAATGTGGCACTGAGATTCTGGCATGACCTAGCACTCAGGCAGCACTTGCTGCTAAGACTGGAGCCGTTGGGACAAAGTTTGCCACTTCACCAGCCACTATTTGAGTGGTACAGATACTTCAGGAGATCCAGGAAAATTATAGGTTTTGCCAACTGAGAGGAGGATCACCAACCAAGGCAACACCACCAATGAGAATGCAATCAGACCATATGATGTTGGGTGACAGTGGGCTTCATATCCAGCTGGCTGGCAGTCACATCCCCAGCACAATGATTTTGAGGGGTGTAGCCTCCCTTGAGTAGTTTTTGGCCTCGAACCTTGGTCAGACCCTGCAAAGGACTGAGAGAGAACCCATCTCCTATACACTTAGGTATTGAAATTTTGGCACTGGCTCTAACAGACACAGCCACATGGCATGTGAGATGTAGACTTTGGACTCCTATCACTACCTTTTTGATGGCTAACAGTGACATCTTGTACAGGGTTGAGGTCAGTATCTCACCTACATCATACTAGAGACTGATGTTAATATCTCAACATTCATAATGGAGGTCTATTAGTCTCAACCCCTTCACCAGGAGAGGGGATCAACTCTGTGACCTTTGGTTTTCTCTCTCTCTCTCTCTCTCTCTCTCTCTCTCTCTCTCTCTCGCTCTCTCGGTTGTGTAGCTAGTTTAGTTGGTTCACCTGGACCACATACCCTATGTCTCTAGACCTTGGCTTCTGTCACCCTTCTTATCCCGTAAACCATAGGTTTATCTCTTTTCCAAGTAGTTATGGCAGGGATCAAAGCAGAGCTTCTTGGGAGGTAGACAGAGGATTACTATCCAAGCTCAGGTTGGTGCCTTCTCTAGGGATCCAGCAATTGACAGTTTTGGGGGACTTGGTGACTGTGACTAGTTGGATGAATTCTGGGAGGGGTGGCCCTTGGAGGCTCTTTCATCTTAGCAGAGAAGCTCACACTCTAGCATCTACTATGACACATCTCGTTACACACTTACACTTGATGCCTAGGACAGGGAATTCCCTTGTGAATGACCTTGCCAAACAAGGTTTTACAAGGCCTTCTATATACAATGGGGATTATCCTATCATACGAGATTATGATTTAGGGTTTGGGTGTGCTTTTTCAACCATTCGACTCTTCCTCTCCTGTATACTTTTCCTCTTCATCAATAAATTTGTTCTTATCCATTCTAAAAGGGTAAAAAATATCTGAGTACCTTCATACCAGCTGTAAAAGTCTGGAATGGGTTTTGTTCAATCTGCCATAATTATTCCCCACATTCAAATTCTTTTTTCATTCAGAAAATGAAATGAACGAAGCTTTTAAGATGGTGACAAATTGAATGAAACCCAATTATCAGAAAATTAGGGGGATGAAGATATATATGATGAGATTCCATTCTCAGTAAGCAAGTTTCAAATTTCTATCAATTTTCAGGGATATGCTAAATCCAAGGCTACCTTTTGATACTAAAGTGAAAGATGTCTTTTTGAACAACACTCTTTTAAATGAAGTTATTAAATAATAACTATTCTAATGATCAAAATGCCCCTCAAAAAGAAATCTCTGCTGGATCAAAAAAAACCCACTGGATTTAGCATTTTCTTATTTTCATCTCTTAAATGACCTCACGATTTGTGGGTGTTTTTGATGTATGTATGACAAGCATGGGGATTATGTGATGCAACCTCTTATTTTCAGATATTAGTGTAAACTGGTATCTAATGTGGATCATTAGTTCCATTAATGACTTTCTAGAGTCTTCTTTAGGTTTCTGTTTCTACATTCTCCTTCCTCGTATTATTTGGTACTTCTTTGATGAGGACAGATAGTAGAATGATTGTCTATGATGAAAAAACCTCTGTAGACATGCCACAGATTGACACATGATGAGTTTTTGAATTTGGTGCCTCTTTTTGGACACCTACTTTTTGAACAGAGCACTTTTTAGACATTTTTAACCCCCAACACACCACATGTCATCTTATAGTTGCTCACAGAGACTCACAGACACTTTTTCATCACAGAACATTTGTTTCCGGACAGATATTGCCATTTTGCCAAGGTGCAAAATTAAGCACAAGAGCATGTGCAGTTTCTGATGAGCTATGAAGAATGGAGTCAAGACCCATGTTCCATGAATCATAGTTCCATCACCTTATTTGTGTCCTAATTTTTCTGCATTTTTTTTAATTGTCTAAGGTTTCATCAAAGCTTGCCCATACTTACTGATTTTGGTGTCAATAGAAAGGTTATTCAATAACCTATCTAACAAGCCCAGTATCATATGATTTGGACGTAATTTGAACAAATCATGACCAATTTATGGACAAAGTACGGATCAATGTGGTAATATATATTTTTTGGGTTATTTAAGTTTCTAAGAATCTCTTTGCTTATCAAAAAAAGTTTCTATATTAAAGTCTTATAGGGTTTGGGATATGTGTTTGTAGGAATACTCTTAGGAAATTTTTTTGTCCTGTTTGATTACGATTTAGTGGGTCTCACATGCAAGTTCTCCTCAGTCACCCCTTCCCCCAAGGTCTATCCAGCCAGTACCTTAGATTATGCATCATTGATTGTTTCTTTAAGGAGATGCGTCTAATTTTGTCATTTCTAATTAATGGAAGAGTAATTTTTCATTTCTAATTAATGCAAGGGATGTGTGGTTTTTGTGGGTTGTTTGAGCTTTGTGGGTTTCCTGGTTTTGCCTTGTTTGCTTTCTTTCCCCTGTATGTTTGTTTTGGCTCTTGCTGTTTGTGTTGACTTGTTTTTGTTTCATTTGTTCTCTTTCTCTCCTCTTTAATGAAATTCTTTCATCTTCATATATATATATTCTAAGTAATTGTGTGTTTCATAGGATTTTATTTTTCCTCCTATATTCATGAAAATTTGTATGGAGCTCCTCATGTCTATGATGCAAGGATTATTGTCTACCTACTGCTCTAGTGATCAATTAAGATAATTCAATTTAGTGCCTCTATCTTATTCCTAGAATCACTCTCACTATAAGCACTAGTGAACCTCAAAGCCAAGTATCTAGATCCACTGATGTGAAGCATGGAAGAGAATTTATGATATCTGAATCAAATCCAAAGCATCACAAACATACTATTCCACAAAGTTGACTCAAAATGCACTTGGTGTGTGCCACCCAAATACAGTCTTCTTGTACTTAGTTAAGTAAATATAAAATTTACAAGGCCTCTACACATTGACCAAATTAATTTCTTAACCCAGGTTAATTCAAGTCAGCCTCATAACCTGATTCAACATTTCCTTCTTTTGATCTCCAAAATACCTTAACCTTTTTGGGCATTTTCAATATATTTGTTACAAAAATGGGGATTATGCGGCAACCTTTTACTTTCAGATCTTAGTGTAAAAAAGGGTATTTAATGTGGGTCATTTGGTTAGCTAATGAATTTATATGGTCTTCTTTTTTTATTGAATATTTCTAGAGTCTTCTTGCAACTCAGGGGACAAGAACCCAAAGAGGTGGAGGTCTGGACAAGGCTAGAGCCAAGTAGAGGGATGGGTTGGACACACCCTGAATCTTTAGGTCCAATCCATATTTGGATCATTTCTAGTTTCTGTTGCTACATTCCCTTTGTATTGTTCTTTGATGAAGATTGAAATTTCCAAGGCACAGAAGAATACTTAAGAGAATGTGTGGTTTGGGCTACGTAGCATGAAATCAAAACCCATATATCATGAATCGCTGTTTCATCACTTTACTTTGTGGCTTAAGTTTTTTATGTCAAAGCTTGCCCATACTCCTTGATTTTATTATCATTAAAAAGGTTACTCGATATTCGATAACCTATGTAACAATCCCAATATCACATAAGTTGGATGTGATTTGAGCAAATTATGGCCAATTTATGGGCAAATTACAGATTTATATGTCTTTAGGTTATTTACTTTTCTAAATTAGAGTTGCATAAGGTTTAGGTATTATGTTGGTAGAAATACTGTTAGAAGTTGGTTTGTCTTGTTTTATTACTTTAATGGGTCTCACCGACAAGTTGTCCTCACCCCCCCCCCCTCTCAGGGTCTATCAGCAGGTACCTTAGATCAGACGTCATTAATTTTTCCAAGGTCATGCCTATAATTTTCTCATATTTCTGAATAATCTTGTGTTTTGGAGGGTAATCTTTTACTCTTATATATTCCATAGAATATTGTATGGAGCTTGTCTTTCTAATTAATACAAGCATAGATGTTCACCTATGGCTCAAGTGATATTTAGCACCTGTGAACCCTAAAAGCCAAGTATCTAAATCTTCTGATGTGAACCATGGAAGATAATTTATTCTATCTAAATCGAAATCTAAAGGATCACCTTCATTCTATTCCACCTAAAGTTAGTTAAAAGTGAATTGGCAGGTGATGTAGAATTGTGGATATCTATGGACTGAAATTAGCTTGGGAAAGGGACTGATTCTGTGACAGATTTAAGGCTCAAAGAAGGGCTGGAATATCTGGCCATGTGATCAAAGATTTAGGCTGAAAGTCTGTACCAAAAACAGAAACTGAAAGGGAATTAGAATAGCTTCAGTTTATGGGATTCTGTCAGGGTTTATGATTGATCAATCTGGACAGAAATAGATGCTGATAAAGACTCACAATAGGATAAGGAAAACAGGGTTGATAAAGGATAAAAGGGATATAGTAGGGATCTGATTTCTGGGCAGAATTCGAGTGACTAATAGGTTCTAAAACAGGGTGTAGAAGGTAAGGTTTAAGGGCTGAGTTAGAGGCAAGAATTGGGACTTTTTGAAGAGGACTGAAGAGGGTAAAACAGAGGAGAAGATAGTCCTGATCTGAGATTGATTAAGGACGATATAAAAATTAAGGTTTATAACAGAATTGAGTGGCCTCTGATCTGGGACAGAAGTGCTCTCTACATTAAGGTTTAATGGTGTTTTTCAGGGACTGTTACAGGTGAAGGTTTAATAGAGTTGTGGGTTCAAGAAAACTACTCAAGATAAAATCTTGATAGTTTCTTGTAAAGTCTTTAATGGCAGAATATAAAAACAAAAGAGAGATTAAGAGAGGAAAGAAAGGGTGAGAAAAGAAAACTTACTCGTAAGATAAGAGGGAATGGCAGAGAGGATAGAGAAGAACTGAGGGATCCACTACTAAATACCCACTTGTTTTGGCAACTTTGCCTTGTTACACCAAGCCCTTAAAGAAAACAATATTCTTTAAAAAAAAAACTTGGCCAAAAAAAGCCTTGTTACAATAATATACCGACCCAAAAACTGTAAAACACCCTAACGACTAGGCCTTTTGGCCTTGTTATAGTTCAAATTCTAAGGCCTAACCATGGTCTTCCAACTTCTTCTTAACATAATATGCTCCCACATCAGCATGTGTCACCACAAATACAATTCTTGGAATACGATTCACTTTCAAGATGCCTTGGTGATGAAATGGGTAGACACGCGAAACTCAAAATCTCATGCTAAAGAGCGTGGAGGTTCGTACTTAGCAAAGTAATGACAAAATTTAAAGGCATCTGCATTGACCAAGTTAACTTCTTGATCAAGTTTTAATCAAGTCACCTTTCCTAACCTGACTTGGATCTACTCCAAATTGGATTGATTCCGCAAGTTCTTTGAGTACTCAACTCATTTCTATGTGATAATTCTGCAAAAGAAGTCTACCCAGATTGCTTTTTCTCCCAACGATAATGAAAGTTGGCATATGCTACCTCTGATGCTCTGAGGTCAATGCTGATATCTCACACTTAGTAATTAAGGATGTTTACAATATTTATATAATTTTTTCATGAACAAGTAGGTGGTAAACATGCTACTTTTTTCAAATAAATATTTGTTAAATTTTCTTTGGATAATTAAATAAATATTTGTTTAATTAATCCTTTGCCAATGTACTGTACTGCAATTATGCAAACTGAAAACTCAAACTAGTATTCGCAGCTAATGCATGTTTTGTTCAATCTCTATGTGAATAGGCTTCTCACTCCTCCTGAAACTCCCCTATTTTCTCCATTGAATGCAAGTGATACTCGACCATCTCAACCGGCTCCAAGAAGCAGTTCCGTAGTAAGATCAGTCTCCACAACCAAGGCTTCAAGGGTACATGTTTCCTATCTCTTTTGTTTGCTATAACCAACATTTTTCTGGATATTTAAATTTCACAACAGATTAGGATGGTACTTTAAATGTTATTTATCTTTCTATCAGAATTTAATAAATGAGGAATGCTCACTCCATGAGGACAAGAAGTCCTCCTTCCTGCTGCACAACAAAGACTGAAAAAATATCAAGCCACTCTTATCATACTTATTGAATCTAACTATCCAATCTCTTGTATTCCTTTTGAACAAACACCCACAGCAATACACATGCACACACCCCGAGAAAATGACAAATGGTCCATAAATATTCTATCAATCCAATGGTTATGTTATTCCCTCGTGTGGATTCAAAGAGCACCTTCTTTGACATAATGAGCAATGATTTCAATCCCCTGGAATTGTGCTATGTGTAAGACAGAGGCTGGGACATTTGATTGGTTAAATTGAAATTTTCTTCTGAAAGACATTGTCGTAACAGAGCCATCTATAAATTTGTGTTGATCAGCCAGTTTTTGAGCATTGACAAAGTTCACGCCAATGGGGATGGGGTTGGCAACCTGACCCAACAGAACCAGTTTTTTTCTTGTTCTTTTTCTTTTTCTTTTTCTTTTTCTTTTCTGGTTTGAGTTTAGTTTTGGTCAGACTTGGCTTTGGTCTGATTTAAGTTTAAACCCAGGCAGTTGCTACCCTCTCTTGGCCATGAGTTAGTCCAAACCAGTAATATAATCTGACCATACTGGTTATTACTGGTTTCAGATTCAGTTCTTACCTGTTTCAAGTCGGTTGCAGTTGACCCCAACCAATGCCTATCAGATGTCACCATGGACCTTATCACTTCTGTATCTCTTTCTTTTGCAAAAGATTGTAATCCACGTATAATAATATGGTAACCAAATTAGAAGACAATGACATCAGTTCCTTAAATCTTGTTTTAGCAATATGACTGCTAGTGTCTCATTTTCTCTCTCTTTTCAGCTTTCAGTAACACATTCAGAGAACAGCTATTCTTCAAGACCGGCTAGAAGTAGTTCAGTTACTCGTCCTTCCATCTCTACCATGCACTACAGTAATTTTTCCTCCAACTCTAACAGATCCTCAATCCTCAACACGAGCTCAGCATCAGTTACATCTTCTAGACCATCCACTCCCACAAGTCGCTCGACTTTGCCATCTATGGCAAGACCTTCCACGCCATCTGCCCGTTCTATGCCATCGCGATCGTCGACTCCTGTTAGATCACGGCCAACCCCCACTAGCTCTTCTGGAGACAAAGCCCAAGTTTCTCAAAACCCAAGACCCTCAACCCCAAGTACCAGACCTCAAAATTCTGCAAACTTGAATCCTCCACTAGCTCGGTCAAATTCACGGCCATCAACTCCTACTCGTCGGACCCCAATGCCAATTCCGGCTCCAGTGGCAGGTCGCTCCACCTCTGTTGGGAGGGCCCTTCCAAATGGCAGGAATACAGCTCCTGCATCTAGAGGAAGCTCCCCAGGTCCACGGCCCCGTACTCCACAACAGCCGATTGTGCCCCCTGATTTTCCACATGACACACCACCAAACCTGAGGACAACATTGCCAGACCGACCACTTTCTGCTGGTAGATCTCGGCCAGGCATAGCTATCTCTGTTAGGGGAAACACAGAGGCTCCAGGTCCTGTGAATCCACCACGGAGGCAGTCATCACCCATCGTCACAAGGGGGAGACTTCCAGAGAGGGGCCTCTTGCATTCTAATGGTCATGACATTGGTACTCCTGAATCGCAAAAGACCCCACCAGTCATGGAGCCTTCAATGCGGAGACCTGCAAAGCCTACAACAACAACTGAGAGCACCGGATTTGGAAGGACAATCTCAAAGAAGTCACTTGATATGGCTCTCAGGCATATGGTACGTCTCTTCTCCTTTGTGTTACATATCTGACCTCCATTCTAACTTTCTTGTAATGGAAATGAAGGTAAGTTGGGACCCATTGTCATTAGGTCCCTCTGAGTCGATTGAAAATGATCCGATTGGATGATCATAATTGTATAATCTTTTAAATTACTCTTGATGATACGGGAAACAATTTGAAAGAAAGGAAAAACCAGAAGATGTTTGGTATCCTCTGGGGTCAAGTTTTGGTGCGGTACATCTCATTGCAGGGACGTGGGTAACTTACAATTTTCTTTTTTAAGGAAAAAAAAAAAAAGGTTATTTTGATGATAATTTTTCATTACATTCTTGTATTATGTAATGCAGGATATCCGACCTGGCACTGGGAGCATGCGTTCTCTGTCAGGCACCACCCGTTTCCCTCAGAGCATCCGCTCTGGCACTTCCAAAGGCCAACCTGCTCACCCCTTGGATCTTGCAATTTCCATTAGCAGTAACTGTGACCCACCTGTAAGCAGCAATGGTGCTATCACAGAGAATGGAAATTTTATTGATAGATCTCTAGATGGCGAGGCTGAAGAAGATAATGGTCGACTTCCAGCAAAACTGAGTGAACCTGACATTTATGAGAGCTCCCGATATGATGCAATTCTGCTAAAAGAGGACTTAAAGAACACAAACTGGCTGCACAGTGTAGATGACAAGTCTGATCAGGGGATCAACTTTGATCATCGGTTTGAGCCATTACCCGAACCATTCGGCCTT
The DNA here is from genome assembly GCA_025762735.1 of Platanus orientalis. Lineage (NCBI taxonomy): Eukaryota > Viridiplantae > Streptophyta > Magnoliopsida > Proteales > Platanaceae > Platanus > Platanus orientalis. Next base: position 9,081 of record JAOXJP010207014.1, read on the forward strand.
ATATAGCTTTTGGAATGTTGTTGTGTTTAGATATTTTACTGTTCATTTAAATTATTTGGTCATTTTCTTCATTAAATGGCATCTGTAATCCCTTACTAGTTTATTCGTCCTTGGATTTGCTCCTGCGGCAGTAAAGCTTTCATTGAATTATAAGAGGGGTTTTTTTTTTTTTTTCTTTGGAGTTTATGCCATTTGGTCAGATTTTCTTTTTTTCCTTGGTGTCTGGAGGGTGGATTGTATCCGCTCCTAACATTCCTCTCTGCACCCTGTCAGGGGGTGGGCACATCAGCGCCAACAAGTGGCACTGACAAGTGATATGCCCCCCCCCACCAAAAAAAAAAGTGGAAATCATTTGTCGGCGCTGATGTACCCACTCCCTGACAAGGAGCGGAGAGTAGCTTTAGTTAAGAGGAGTGGATCCACCCTCTGGTGTCTGACGGACTAGGACATCTGCACAACGCTTTCCACCCAGCTTAATCTTTTTGAATCGCATTCGAAGTCAGCTGAGCGTATTATAATATCCAGAACGTGACACGTCCATGAACATCCTCACTGATTAAATTAGATGCTATATTTTGAATGATTGAAGGGATAAAATGGATGTTCTGATGTCCTTCCATCCCCTAACCTTGAACGAGAGTCTGAAACTCTGTATGGTCTGCAACGAGGGTTGAGATATTTTTTTATACTACTTTAATCACAATGGAAGCTATGGAGCCAGCCAGGGTATTTACAAAAATACCTCTTAGATGCTTATTCCCGCCCCTACACTGATCCTTTTATACAAAACCCTTGTTCAGAGGATCTGGGATCATGGAATGGTGCCCCTTAAGCCTTCGCAGGCACGACGGTATGTCCACATTCATAATTCAAGTAATATCACCTAGTGCTTATCTATAATGGGTTGCAACCATTTTTTTTTTTTTTTTTTTTTTTTGGGGGGGGGGTGGGGGGGAGGGTAATCAGTTTCAACCAATGTTTAGGCCATACTGGTTTGCAAATTTTGGAAACCAAAAACAATTTCTTGGATGCTTATAATCCTTTGACCTCTCTCTCTCTCTCTCTCTCCCTCCCTCTCTCTCCAACCGCACAAATCAGGAAGACTGCACTTTCACAGGTTCAAACTTGTGACATCCCACAAGAAAGGTGCAGCAACCACGCTCCCAAAAGGACTAAGGCTTTGAGAACCCTACACTTTAGACTTTGCATTAGGATTCTCCCAGTTGTAACTTTAAAGGAGTCATAATATTGGCCATACTTATAAATAAAAAAACAAAGTAAAAGCATGTTTTACTACATAAGCAAGCCATTCATTACCTATGTATAACAGATTTGTGAGTAAAATAGAAGCAGACACGTTGAGAAGCATAAATCAGATGGCCAGGTTAAACTACAAGAAAAAGGCTCCATATTCTATGGCCTCAAATACGGGGCTCTCCAATATTTTATGTGAGCAAAATCTTGGAAGCAAACAAATATATATATTTCATTTGAATCTAACTGTGCTGTCCAGACATTTGGACTTCCAAAGTACAACAGTTAATCTTGCAAAAATTTACTGCTCATAGCAAAGGAAAAGAAAGCAAATACTTTCTTGGAATAAAATAGATAGAGAAACAAAGGACAAAGTAACGATGGAGAGAGAAAGTGGAAGATCATTTACTCATTGGCTCTTAGCTATGCAAAAGATATTGCTTTGTAGCCTTCCTTCTCAAGCACTTTTGCTATCAAATTATAACCTGCCATCACTATTCTTCCCCCCTCCTGAACAAACCCAAACAAAGAGAAGGTCGCAATTAGAAGGAACTGATTATGCAATTCAAGTAATTAAACATGTTAAACCAGTACTGCAGCAAGAATTCTTGAGACTCTGGGAGGTGGAAAAGGAAAACTTGAAACCTGATTTATAACCATCTGAAAATTTATTCATTTCAAGCATTTTTTTGATGAATCCAGCAACAACATGCAGCCTTATCCCAATTATTTGGGGTTGGCTACACAAATTGAAAGTCACAAATCTTAATCAGACTGACAAAGAGGTAGAAGGGTGTTGATCCAGAGGTAATTTGATTTATCTAAAATGGCAAAATATGGAAAAGCTTGGACCAGTAAATGACAAAATAGATATAGTGATAAGATTTTTGAACTTGGTAACTCACAAGTATTCAGACAATTCTTGACTAGGGACAGACTCCGCCCCATCTGGTCAATGAGTCAGTAATTCATGCTATTTAAAACAGCTATTATGACCGTGTAATAACGGTACTAGACCTAGAATCATTACATTACATTGCTAAATAAAGCCAGAAAAATAATGACCGTTATAACAGCCATTATTCCACTCTTTTTTATTGTTATTAGAATTTTAATATAATCTTTTTTTTTTTTTTGGTGACAAAAAATTTCAATATAATATTTTATAATAAATAATTTAAAAAATGACAAAAGTTGCCACCATGATAACAGCGATCATAACTAATGTAACAGTGATAAATGGTCTAGGCTCCCCACCAATATGACCATTACAATTGTTAAACCTTGCAGTATTAAACAACCTTAACCCTGAGATGCAAGGCTTGGTAACTCAAATCATATTGTAGTTAGTTTGAACAGCTTATTCTTTTGACTATTTGGATCATGGTAAGTCATCACACAAAACCTTCAAAGCTGTGAAAGAATTAATCAAAAACCAAAACTGACAAGCTAAAATGAATTATCTATGCTATCCATAAAAAAAAGAACTATCTACACTCAAAGAAAATTTGATCAGAACACCTAAAATAAGAGCCCAACTACACTGAAGAAACTTCTTCAAAACAACACACACACACACACACACACACATCATACATACATACATACATACATATATATAT
>JAOXJP010207025.1:0-11956 GCA_025762735.1 Platanus orientalis
ATCCTAGGTAGAGGGATGAGGGTGTACATTAGAAGATTCCAAATCAAAGGCTTTCATGAAGCCTTAAGGCATTAAATGCCATTGATTAGGTAAGTTGAAAAGTCTTAGCTCATTCATGATATCTTTTACTTTTAGGGTTTTTCGAACCCTCTCGCCACCGTCACACCTCGCAAGCTTTTGAGCTTGGAAGTTGGCCTAGTTAGTGTCATTTTTAGAGGTTGCAGATGCTTTGGTTGCACTGGTCCAATCATAATCATATTATGAAAAGGGCAAGGGGTGAAATCAAAGTTTTTTGACTTGAAAAGCTCTCATATGTATTCTGAAAGGGCAAGATGGTAAAATTGATTGAAGAATGACCCAAGGATAGATGACCTTAGGTCCAACTGAGTCATAACCTCTGACATTGTAGGATTATGGTACCTAAGTAGGAAACTGGGTCAAAAACCATTTTTTATGTGTTTTGACAATATTAGACAGGGAATGCTGCTATTTATTCTATAAAATGCTACCATGGACCATATTTGGGGGATTTGAAGTTTAAGGAGTCATGAAGATATAGGAGCTGATAGATTGGCTATCAGATTCCTGGGCAGTTGCTGAGAGGTTTTCAAAGTAGGGTGCTTGGATAGATTGGGTTTCTGTAGTTGCCTAAAGCCAGGTGGAATTTGACTGTTGGACATTCTCTGAAGTAGGAGTTGGTGAAATTCTTTTTTGAGGACAAGGGTGAAACTAAGAAAATGGGTCTGACTTTGTTGCATTCTTAGTCTGAGAACTTTTAAGGGCATTAAGCATGCCAAATACAAACGGAAAGTGTTTTTTCTTGACTTGGGACAAAATGATGGGTTGGACCACAGATTTTCTATAATTTGGTGTGAATCTGATAGTCTTGAGGCTTTGAATATACAATGGGGTGGCCAGTGACTAACTGAATTTTTTATTTTAGATGAACTCTTAGGAGTGGGTAAAGCACCTGATTTTTAGACCTTATTTGTTGCACTTTTTGGAATATTTGAGGGAATCTTGGTAGATAAGTTTCATGAAAGTTCATGCTCCTTAGATAGTTTTTTGAAGGTCTCGTGATTCCGGAGAGATGGACAGCGACTAATCCTAATTTGGAGGTCTGGAGAATATTTTGGCTCCATATGAGTGAAATGCGGCAAAACAACGTTTTGACCTCTTGGGGAAGATTTGAGGTTTCATAAAGGTTCAAGACATTGAAATCCTCTTCTCAGACCTAGAGATTTGAAGCTAAGGCCAAGGCCAAGATACAACAATTGACTTTTCTGGATTTGGAGGTTGGATGAATCTTTGAGAGCTTTTGCAAGGGTCATTTCTTAGTGAGGGTTGTCATAGATTGAGGAATTGGTTGTTGCCGTTCTCGAGCAATGTATGATCTATGAGAAGTTCCTTAGAGTAGGGATGCTCAGGGGTACATAGGATTTGAAATTAAACTATTCGGACAATAGGAGAGGCTCCAGGGATCCTTTAATGGTCTAAGGGTATAATCTTTAAGGTGAAAAGGGTAAAATGGTAATTTTTGCCCGTAGATTGAAAAAAGTGAAAATGAGAATTCTTCTCCTGTGATGCTTCACGATAAGAAGGCTTATATAGGCAGGAGAAATTCAATGATCTGGATGGTAGATAGTGAGTTTTGAGCTTTTGAAGGAAAATGGGTAAAATGGTAATTTTTTATGAAGAAAAGCTTACAGGAGGTGGAAACCTTGCTGATGACGTGGATGGGGTTCTAAAATGTGGACCCTCAATGCCCTATTGATGCTTTTGTGAGAGATTAGGGTTTGTCCTAAAATGGTGCGTTTTGGGTTGTAATAAAGTGCTTTGAGTGGTTCATTTGCGATTGGAGCATCTGGGAAGACCTCTCTAGGAATGCATAACCTCTTAGAGTCCGGGTTTGCTCTTCCTAAGCCAAGGGTGCTTAGAGTCTTGATGCCTAAATGCTATTATGCAGTCCTTATGCTACCACATGACCCAAGTCAAAATTTGGGTGTTGGCAGATAAGTTATCTAATAATCCATGTAAGGTTCATTATCAAGGGGCACATTCCATTTTCCTTCTTTTTGAGTGCGATCAAGATAAAATGGAGAATATTTTAAATCTTTCAAGAAAAAGGTACTAGGCTCAATTTCTAATATAATTAGCTCTTAGGTCGAGATAAATCTTTGACATGTTTGATAACCCATTTGATGACAGGACACCCTTGGGTTGGCATATAGATCAGTGGACTGAGCCTAGGTCTATGTATCATGGCTCAACTAAATTTTAGGCCATCATTAGGCTTAGTTCTCTAGGCCCATTGATCCATCAAGCCAGACCTAAGTTCTAAGGTCTGGCATTGGTAGCTGTGAACCCTTTAATTTTATTTGTTGTGTGTGAAATTTATAACTTGGCCAATCAATAGCCTAATATTGTTACAACTAAAGCAAATGTGAATTCTCTTTCATATTAGCTTAACAATTTCTATGCCCAATTATAACATGAGCATGGCCGCTACATGTCCAACAATTCAGTTGTATAAAGCTTAGGCTCTATCTTAACAATGAAGGTTGGTCTGATTAAGAAGTGTTGGATCCATCACAAGCATGAGTTGAAATTGGGCTAGGTATTTAGCATGCTTGCCTGGGACTCGCATAAAATTGGCTTTTCACTTTGATAGTAAATATATATTTTTTCTTTTTCATTTAGGAAACAATAAATCTCAAAAACTTACCTATAATCCATGTAAGATTCATTTTCAAAGTATGATTTTGTCAATTTAAGAGATCAGTTTTTTAAAAGATATAATTCTAATTATCTCTTTTTTGGATGAAAAGTGGATGTCACAATCTAATGCGAATATTACATGTGTATCAAAAGGAAGAAAAACTATTGTCTATTGGGAAGGCAAGCGACCTCCCAATTTGATGATGGTGAATTAACATTCAGAACTAGGCATAAAAAAGCCCACATCATGTCCCCAATAATACCTGACCATCACCTAACCAAGGCTAGCATTACACAATTTAACCATTCTCTGGCCCACTGATGTGCCCCCAACAATGAATTGACATGGATACAATTGGTCTCAAGCCCTAATGCATCATGCCTCACTTGACCAACTCACAAGTTCGTTAACTGTGCTACCATGACACTTGTAGTCCTACTCATAGGGTCCCTCAAATCACCAATGCTGTTAGTCAACACTAAACTACACTATCATGAACACCTACCCAAGTCAACCACTTGAAGGGTCATTCACTATAGCATTGATGTTGAACGTTATGTCCATGACCAAATTTTGCTTTGGGTTGCAATGATCAACATCCAAAGAGTTGTAACCGCATAGGAAACTTTTCATGTGGAAACATTTTGGTCTGGGGTTGCTTCCCCAACTAAGAGATGCCAATAGATAGAGAGAAAGAGTTTGAAACATTCTGGGAGACCAACCAAGAGACACTTATGAAGCGGTGTGTTGGTTTAAGGAATGTTTTGGAGATCTATAAGTAGGGCAAGCCCCTTATGTTTGGGATCAATTAAAAAATCTTATTTCTTCTTTACAATCTTGTGAGATCTCAAAAGTTAGGACTCTCTATCTCTTTTCTTTTGTTACAATTTGAATTGGGTCTCTCTCTAGTTAGTGATTGCCAAGTGTCTAATGACCAATAATCATCCACACCACTCTTTTCCAACAGTGGTATCAGAGCCAGCCATGCCTACATCCATCCATGTTCTGATCTCCAAAGATAAAAAGAATCTCTAGCGACGCAACAGCTTATGCCTATCACCAACCCTGCTGTGATAAAGGTTCATGTTTTCAATCATCATTGTTTTTAGATGGTATCACCATTTTCTTTTAAATCGCCATTGCTTTGTTGTCGTATTCTTGAGAGGTAAAAAGGTTGGGTCTATTGGATCTAAGTCATCAAGATAGTCTCTACTATTTTACCGCTCCACCATTAATTACCACTGCTTTCATCTCCACCGATTTAAGGAGGCTGTCTCCATCTCCACCGAACACAATAAGGTGGATGTATAAAATAACATCTTGCTTCCATCTCCATCGAATACACTTGGAAGAAAGTGTAAGTGGGAGTAGTCAGTGTAAAGAAGCAAAATAGAAAAACAATAAAAAAGGGAGAGAAATAAGTGGAAATTTTGGTTTTAAATACCACCAAAATTACTAGTAATTGCTTCAAGTGTGGGAAAAAAGACATTTAAGTCCAATTGTCCCGATGAAAAGGGAAACTCTAATAATAAGCGACAAGTAGTATGTGTTGTCTCAGAATCATTCATTTTAGATCGTGGCAATGAAGCTTGGTGGGTTGACTCAGTTTTTACTAGATATGCAGCTAGCCTGAAGGAAGGATTTGAGAATCTCAAAGAATTCAAAGTTGGAGACTAGCGCATATATAGGGGAAATAATATATATTCGGAGGTATTAGGAATAGGTACTTACAAGATTGATTTGGGAAATATAGAACTCCTTTCTAAAGTATTGTATGTGCCAACAATTAGGCATAATCTTCTTTTTGAACCAATGTTAGATGAAAAAAGTTTTGAGATCAGATTTAGGAATGGTCAAGTATCCATTGGTAAAATTGGAAATGTCATTGTAAGGGGGGTGAAAGAGAGAAATTTGTATAAGCTAAATATCATCAATAAAATGAAAGTATCATCTTCTTCTTACATTAATTGTGCAATGAGTGTGACTAACGATGCATATACATGGCTACGGCATGTAAACATACAAAAATTATATAGGATGGCTAATATAGGTTTGATTTCTAACTTCAATTAGTTAGATTATGATACTTGTGAACCATGTTTGACTAGAAATATAGCAAATATATCTATAGAATTATTAGATATAGTCCATTCAGATATATGTGGTTCTATAAGTATCAAAAGTTATAAAGGGATGAAATATTTCATCACCTTTATTGATGATTATTCTAGATAGGGTTATGTTTATTTGGTATATAGGAAATTAGATGCATTTAGTATGTTTAAAACATATAAAAAGGAGGTGAAAAATTAACTTGGTAAAAACATTAAAGTAATTAGAACATATAGAAGTGAGGAATATGGTTCAGAAGAATTTAAGGAATTCTGTAGAGAAAATGAAATAATCTATCAAACTACTATAGCCTATACATCCCAACAAAATGGAGTTGCTAAAAGATGCAATAGAACATTAATGGAAATGACCCGGTCAATGATTTTTCATGCTCAATTTTTACGTATATATTAAATAGAATCCCCACTAAGGCTATTAATATGACTCTATGAACTAGGGAATGGTAGAAAACTGGACTTATCAAACTTAAGAAAATAGGGATGCATTGCATATGTGTGTATTCCTTAACCATTAGGAGATAAGTTAGAAGATAAATCCATAAAGTGCATATTTATTGGATACTTATAAAACTCTAAAGGGTATAGGTTATATCATAAAGAAAGAGGAGTAATAGAGAGTGGAGATGTTGAATTTGTAGAAAAATCCAATAAAGAAAATAAACAAGAAGAAAATAATAAAAAATTAAAAGAAATTATTGAGATCAGTCATGATAGAGGAGATGAATCTTACCAAAGTGATAAAATTAATACGCATCCCATGTTAAGTGGGAGTAAAAGACCAAGAGGGCCACCTGAGTATTTGGATGACTACTATACTAACATGGTTAAGACATTTATGGTAGATACTGATCCAACACTTTAGTAAATCTAGACAAAATAGATGAACCATTTAATTATCAAGATGACATGAATTCGGACGATTCTAATAAATGGATCAAAGAAATGGATGATGAGATTGAATTGATTAGTAAAAATCAAGTATGAGAATTATGTGATTTAACACATAAAAGAAAAAACATAGGCTGTAAATGAGTATTCAAGAAGAAATTAAAATTAGATGATACTATTGATAAATATAAGGCCATGCTAGTGGCCAAAGGTTTTACCAAAAAACCAAGCATTGATTATCTAGACACATACTCGCTAGTGGCGAAATTTATGTCCATTAGAATCATATTGGCTTTAGTTGTAGACTATGGTCTAGAATTGTACCAACTAGATATTAAAACTACATTTCTAAATGGGAAACTTGATGAAAACATATATATGGAACAACCAAAAGGATATCAGATCAGAGGACAAGAAGAATAGTTATGTAAATTAAAGAAATCTTTATATGGTCTCAGACAATGGTATCTAACTTTTCATAATGCAATAACTGAGATAGGTTATGATGTAAACAAGTTAGATAATTATGTATATACTTGGAAAAGTGGGAGTAAGTTTGCAATACTGTCATTATATGTAGATGACATATTGTTGATTGAAAATGATAAAGAGATGATTACTACTACTAAATCTTGGTTAAGTTCCAAATTCGAGATGAAAGATATGAAAGATGCTTTTTATGTATTAGGAATTTGAATATCTAGACATAAAGAATCTAGAATGTTATGCCTAGATCAATAAAAATACATTGACACCATCCTTCAAAGATTTAAAATGGAAAATTCTAAGGCTAAGATGACTCCCATATGCAAAGGAATGAAGTTAAGTAAAACAAATTGTCCTAGTAATGACAAAGAGAAAAACAAAATGACTAATTTTCCTTATGACCAAGCCATAAGAAGTATTATATATGCAATGTTGTGTACAAGACCAGTTATAAGTTATGCTTTAGGAATAATTAGTAGATAGCAAAGTAACCAAGGTAAAAATCATTGGGAAGAAAGAAACAAAATATTAAGTTATTTAAAGGGAACCAAGGATTTTAAATTTTGTTTCCAAACAAATAGCTTGGAAGTGATTGGTTACTCTGATGCTGATTTTGCTGGTGACCCTAATGAGAGAAAATCTACATTAGGTCATGTATTCCTCTTTGGAGGAGGGGCAGTTTCTTAGTCAAACAAGAAACAAGGATGTATTGCAAGATATACACAAGAAATTGAATATATTGCTTATAGTATAGCAACGATATATGCTATATGGATAAGAAGGTTCTTAAATGATTTGAATTTAGACTTGATTAATGAGCCAATACAAATGTATTGTGATAATCAAGCTGTCATATGTTTAATAAAGAGTGGGGCAAATAGTTCAAAAGTAAACACATCAAGGTAGAATATCACTATATAAGGTATATAGTTGAAAAGAAGGAAGTAGAAGTAAATTACATATCTTCAGTTGATATGATTGTAGATCCTATGACTAAGGGATTAACTGTAGATGCATTTATGAAACATGTGAGCTTGGTGGAACTTAAAAAGATGTAAGTCATGAAATAAGTAAGAATAAACCCAATATATGGAGTGAGACCTTGCAAAAGAGAATGACATTTTATCGGAAGGATTGTAGGGATGCCTGAAATGAACGATAAATATGATAACATTTAGTTGGTGTATTAAAATATAATACACAAGGTAAAATGGTAGACACTAATGAGGTAAAGGAGGCTAATTCAGAAGTATCTTATGCACGAAGTCCACAAGAGACTGCAAAGAGGGATATGAATAGTTATCTATGGCCTACAATGTGTAATTAAGTCACCAATAAGGTGTTTCAGTTAAGGATAATGTGGTATAATACCACTGATGATAAATTGATCAAAAGTTTGGTGCAGGTCCTTAGATAAGGGTTGAAGACGTTGAATTATGATACTGGGGTGGACCATAGGACCTAGACATAGGATTTGATGCCACTTAGCATTGGTGTTCATGTGAAATTATCATGTATTCATAACATGTAAATCCACATGATAAGAGTTGTAAATAAAATATATATATATATAGATGACTAGCAACCCACTACCATTGTAACAAAATTTGGGTCATGTCCAAGTGGGAGATGTTAGATGTTATGTCCATGACCCAATTTTGATTTGGGTGGCAATGGTCAAAATCCAAAGAGTTGTAATCATATAGGAAACTTTTCATGTGGAAATGTTTTGGTGTGGGGTTGCTTCCCCAACCAAGAGACACTAATAGATAGAAAGACTTTGAAATGTTGTGGGAGACTAACCAAGAGACATGAAGTGGTGTGTTGGTTTAAGGAATCTTTTGGATATCTATAAATAGGGCAAGCCCCTTACGTTTGGGATCAATTAAAAACTGTTATCTCTTCTCTACAATCTCAAGAGATCTCAAAAGTTAGGACTCTCTCTCTCTCTCTCTTTCTTTGCTTTTAGTTATAATTAGAATTGGGTTTCTCTCTAGTTGGTGATTATCAAGTGTCTAATGGCCAATAATCATCCACACCAACTGTTTCTAACAATTGAAGCATATATTAAACAACCATGGAGCTTTGTCAACTACGTAATGTAGCGATAAAGGCTTAGCACACCTGTAGCACTATCATTAATTACTTTTTTTCTCACTACACCCACCAAAGGCACTATGACTTCTTGCTTGCAAGGCCTTGCCTTAAGCCTTACCAACTAGATAAGCAGTTCTCTTGGAGCATGTCAAATTCATACCAAGCTCTTAGAAGGGGTGTTAATAGGCTTAGGCCCTTTAGATAGCCTAATCAGTCTATGTCATGCAACCATTGTCATATATAGCATGAAAATGGTTAACAACAACATCAACTTTGGTCTAAATTAGATGTATACTGCCATTTCACTCTAAAGAACCAAGAACTATCCTTGAAGGCAATACACTACTCTAGAAATACTATGGAATCCTTGTTGATTAGCATAGACCCTCCCTTAATCGCTATCAAGGAATGCCCAACAAATTCTAAGCGACACCCTGTCATAAATCATATTAATCCTTTTCTATAGCTATAGTCCTCTGTCAGTGAATTGTTAAACCTATAGTCTCACTTTAACTTCTATTTTCTAAAATTGTGCTTGCATCAACTATCACACTGTTAACACCCAAATTTTGACTTGGGTCATCTAATGGAATGAAGAGTAGCAAAGAAGCATTTAACAAATTGGACCCCAAGAGGTTAAACATCTCTTGTGAAGTCTTCCCTTTGTAAATGTAATGTGTTGTAAATTCTATGAACTGTAAAATACATGTATTGTATAGACTAGGACATGAGTGAAGTCATGTTAGAGTCTAGGTAGGTCTTGGTCTCAAGTTTCATGAAGAACAACCTCAATACACCAAGAAGAACTCAAGGAAAGTAAACCAGGATGCATACAAGTCATCCTGAAGGATTCATAACTCACTTCGAGCTCACATAAGGTAAATCAGGTAAAGTAACATAGTCAAGCTGAATCAAGGGTCCAAATAGGAGTTTGAAAGGTCTACGAACCTTCCTAGACCATGGAGGGATGATCCCGAGGTCTCTGTAGCCATTCCAAGGATTTTGGAGGCTTTACAAGGCATTTGGATCGATCCAAACATCCCAGTTCGATCCAAATAATTTGGATTAATCCAAACTTATTTGGATTGATCCAAGATCAAACCAGCAACTCTCGGGTTAGAGGTTTTGAGTGATTTTTGCATTTGGATTGATCCAGGATCGATCCAAAGTTATAAAAACATTGCATAAGGGTTAGATCTTTAAAAAATCATTTTAAATCAAATGGCCTATGTTATTTTAACATTGGGGAATGTTCTAATCTAATGTACATAAGTAAATTTTGTCCATTATAAAAGGGATTGAGCTCCAAATGAGTAAGGAATGGTTCTTGATAAGTCTCACATGTTTTGAAAGCTCTCTTGCTCATTTTGGTAGATCTTGACTACTTTGTGATTGCTTGTGGTTTCCCTTTCATTTTGCATTAAAATTGTTAAGCATTACACTCATTGGAACAACTTCACATATAATATATTTAGCATTTATACACCATAACATTATAAGTATTCATGAGCACAATTCAATTTTTGTATAACATCGAGACTAACTTAAGTAATTAAATAACAATTGAATTTGGGGTAATCTAAAAGAAATTTTAAAATATCCTATTCACCCACCTCTAGGATTAATATTGGAATTTCAATTGGTATTAGAGCTAGGTTGCTCATAAACAGTCTAACAATAAGAGTGGAAAGATCTATTTCCTAGAGGTAGATATGTTAAAGAAACCCTAGAAGAATCCTAAAAGAACACTAAATGTCTAGAAAAAAAGTTGATCAATATCTACTCCTTCCTTTTTCAATGGGATAGACTATATCTATTGGAAAGCTTGTATGTCCATCTTTCTAAAATCCATGGGCTAGATTTTGGGGTTCAGTAGTGGAAGGATACGCCAAACCCTCCACACACCCAAGTGAATGGGTAAGGTGCAAAATAGAGGCTTATGAAGTAAACCACAAAGCACTAAGTGCTCTACATCATGCCCTGAGTTCAGATGATCTTTGTAGAATAGGCACGTTGGGAATTGCTAAAGAAACATGGGATATTATTGAAAAGATCCATAGGTGTGTCTCAAGCTCATCAAGAGATGAGATGTCACTTAGTGTGGAAAACACTTCACTAGGGCCCAAAGTCCTTATGGTATTTAGTACATCTAAGGATTCACTCGATGAAAGTGAATCCGGAAGTGATAGAGAAGATGCTGAGAATGAAGAGAACATCCAATAAGCCCTCAAGCAACTCTCTATAGAAAATATGGAGTTAGCCAAGACTACCAAGACATTTAAGAAGAAGACCACAAGTCTATCTCAAGAAAATGAAATGTTAAAAGAGTTAGAAAAATAATTAAGAGGAAATTTTAGAATTAACCCAACAAATTCCCAAACTTCTACAAAAGGGCTATGGAATATAGTTGCAAAACGCAAAAGTAAGGCCAATGTCTTCCCATAAGCTAGGATGTATGATAGAAGATGTTCTTTCTTCAAGAATAAAATTCTTACTCATCATGAAAGAAGAAAGGAAGAACACTATGACCCAACCTCTAGAAGCAATGTCTTAAGGTCTAGAAAACCTCCATTCACATGCCATTATTGTGGATTGAATGGTCATATAAGAATTAGGTGCATCAAGAGGCCAAGGGATTTGTATATCCATAATTCCCAAGAGTCTAGGAGGATAAACCAAGCTCTTTCTTAAAAGACTCAAAATTCAACAAATCTAAAGAGGAGAAATCAATTTTTAGAACCTATAAATCATTTTCAAAAGAGAAGAAAAATAACTCACCCAAAAAAAATCAAGATACAAGGAAAGTGGATAAAGAAGATTTGGGTGAAGAAAAATGAACTCTCATCCTATTGTGAAGGAAGAGTATGTCAAGATGATATCTTGACAATGAACATGACCCGATAAAGGCTATAGGGAAGAGGGTTTTATATGATCCGGATTGGATCCAAGTCCCTCAAATAGGAGTGAAAGAAAAATTCCAAAAGGGAAAGAAGCCTATCACTTATAAAGACCAAATCTCATCCAAAAAATATGGAAGATTTAGGGATAAGAGAAAGGGACAAGTACCTCTTCAAAAGCCAAGAGTTTTTTATGATAGGCACTACACTTCCTACAAAGGGAAGGCCATAGATACATTTCAAACCTCAACTTCAAAATCTAAGATGTCCTATGGAAGGAAGCCACATTCTTCTTTCAAGAATAATGCCCCTAATTCCAATGAAAAGAGAAGAGATTCTTGGAAAAACATCTTCTAAGCCCCTACATCTAGAAATCCATCAATCACATGCTATTATTGTGGCTTAATTGCTCATATGAAAGTAGATTGTAGAAAAATGATTTATGACTTAAAAGCTAAATCTTATCAACAAAATAAAAAGATGTTGAGCAAGAAAAATTCTAGAAAAATGACCTTCTTTCAAAGAATTGAACAAGAAAATCTTGAAAAGAAGAAGAGATTGACTCAATCCAAAATATTACAAACAAAATAAGTTTGGGTCAAAAAGAGAGATTTAAATGTCTTGTTGTCCACACCGCCCTTAAAGCAGCCAATGCATCACATTGGTACTTAGATAGTGGTTGCTCAAGACACATGATGAGAGAAAAATCCCTTTTTTCACACTACGTTCCCATAAGG
>JAOXJP010207036.1:0-11956 GCA_025762735.1 Platanus orientalis
ACAGACAGGGCCTTGATTAAACACTTGTCTGCAACTAATGTTGATGCCCTGTATTCTCTCTCTCTCTCTCTCTCTCCCCCCCGGTAAAGATTTTAAGCCCAAGGGTAGAATATCTGATTAGCTGGCACAATGTTAGCAGCTGTGTTTGAGATTGGATTGGCTTCTGCTTATGCCAATTATTTGTTGACTGTCTAATAAAGCATTCTACGTGATAAATGTTGTACAGAGATTGGTTTGAACGGAAAGATAGACAAAGATTGGTTTAAATCGAAGGATATGGATTATTGAAGTGGTTGGAGGATTATCATCTGAGAAATTGGTACCCTTATGATCCCCTCAACCCACCACCACCAACATTGCCAAAATTTCCTAGGTATGTGCTCCTTCGCATCTCCTCTCTTTTTTATTTTCTCTTTTTTATTTTATGATATAAGCTACATTTATTGTACTCCATAATGATGCAAAGGGCATAATTTCAACGGAAGCGTATAAAAACAACATTTGTAACACACAAACAAATGGGAGCGGTTTATGAACGCTTCCTTTAACGAACGCTCATCACTGCTCCTTGTCAGGGGAGGACACATCAGCATTGAAAAGTAATTTTCACTTTTTTGGAGGGTGCATATTCACTTTTCGGCGCTGATGTGTCCGCCATCTAACAAGGAGCAGTGGTTAGCATTCATTAAGGTGAGCATTTTTTATCCATTCACCAAACGAATATACATATGTCTTTAGTCATGAACTTGGTCCAACATGGTTGTTTTCTATGATAATATGCATTGTAGAATATATGCTTTTGTAGGGTTTGTAGCTTCAAAAAAAAATCTAATTAAAAAGCATTTTTTCTTAATACTAGCCCAGTCTCAAATCTCATTATACAAAGATACTTGCATTTGGTTAATTTTTCATTTCAAAATGCTTGACCTATGAGTTTTTATTTGATACCTGTGATGAGAGGAGTTGTGGATAATCCCAATGAGATCATGAATTAGGTTTGTTTTTTTTAAGTATGTTGAAACTTTTCAGATTAATTTAAAAAGCGGTGTTATATTGATTTGTATTTATTCTATTAAGACCCATAAAATTTCCAATGTGAGCTTCCATGAGATGTCCCGTACACTACACATTTAAAAAGCACATTTCTATCGGTTGCGGCATCAAGTCTTAATGCATTTTGTAGTGTGTATAAAAACTTGCTTTCACTTAGTGCAGATTCTAGCTCCACTAGTTTTTAACAGCCAGGGTCAATTCCGCACATAAAGAACATGCTTTTACGTAGATCTCTTTAACATCAATCTTCGTAGAGTATTGGGATAAAGAACATGCCTTTTGCATAGATCACTTTTTCCGTTAATGCATAGGATTTCAATTTTCAATTTATCTAGTTCTTGAGTGAAGGATGTCGTCTTTCTCTCTAACCACAATTGTTTCATACTTTTCTTTTCTTTTTTTTATATGCTTTATTGTATGATTTGTTTTTCACCGATGCACAGGTTTTTTAGCTAGCTATATAGAATAGAAATGAAAAAGTACATTATCAAAAACAAGGGGACAAGTACTTAAAATGAAAATAAGAAATTGATGGGAACATGAAAATCCTTTCTATCGTACAGTCTTATAGACACTTTGGTTAAATGAAATTCAAGTTCGAACATGCCATTTTCTTCCTCCACATATTCTTAGTTGTGAAATAGAAAGAGAAAGGATGTACCTTTGCCCCCTCACTGGGGGTATGGGCCCATGCACTTTTTATGTGGGGCCCAACCCCCTCTGAGGGAACCATATCCCTTGTCCACCTGTCACAGAGGACGGAGGATATGGCTACTCATGGGAGGGGGCAAACGGTACATCCTGGACAGAACATCCTTTCAACAATAGAGAGCAAATTTCCTGTCCAAGACTTCATGTTTAGGGTACAAGGTGACTTAATTTGAAATAAAATGGATGGGAATTTGAAATTACATCGAACTCATACCCATTATTCCATGCGAAGTCACTTGGTATCATGGACAAAACATTTATTTTGTTGGCATACCCATACTCGGTTCATTTATACTCCGATATTTTTTAAACAAACGAATATTTAATCGAATCAAAATCACATGGATTTATATTCATATTTGTTAAGTTACTCCAATATCGGATATGAATGCGAATATATCTGACTACAAAAATTCATTGAGTAATGGATTATGGTTAACCTACATAACCTATAGTATTATAATATGACTACTAATTTAAACTAGTATTATAATATGACTATATAGATATATAAACGTATATAGATATTTAGTTGGATCGGATTTATATAGATTCGTATTAGTTTGTTTATGATCAGATATTTTTTAAACAAGCAAATATTTAATCTAATCAAATACACATGGGTTCAAATTCACTTTAAGCAGATGTGAATATCAACCGAACACAGATAATAATTGGATATATATTTTCATCCCTAAATACGGGGGAGTATACAAATGGGTGTACAACATTTGCTCCCATAATCCCGCAGGTCAATACTAGTATACAAATTGGGAGTAAAATATTTGCTCCCGGAATAGACCCCCCTCACCAATTGCTCAATTTGGCATTCAGAATTACATATTGAATTAGAGAGCTTCAACAATTCAACTGTTTACTAAACAACATTAAAATTGCCAAAACGTACATAACCGAATATTTAAATATTGAACACATACAACTTCACTTGGTTCCGTTTGTTTGCTGGTAGAACTTAGATAGGGGTAAAACAATCTTTTACTTCCATTGCGTTTTTCGAGCGTTTGTTTGGATTTGTAAAAAAGGTTGTAAAATAACTCTGCAAAAATTTTAAGTGTAATTTTACTGGGGAAAATGTTTAAAAAAAAATGATTATAATCACTTCTTTAATTTTTTTTCAAAAAATTGGTTCATTGAGGATAGTGTGAAGAAACTGGTGCCGAAGGAAATATTTTAGAAAACAGAAGTTCTCATATAGCATTTTAATGTTATTGCTACTTATATCACTATTAAAGATCTTAATTATAGAATTTAAATTCCTATGGAGAAGTTTTGGTTCTATATGTTAAAACATCTACCTCCTATCTCTAACACAAAAATAAAATAAAAAATAAAAAAAACATAACCATCATCCCCATGTACAAAGTCTCTCTCTCTCTCTCATTCAGTGATCTCATCTCTTATTCCTTGCATTATCTTCCCTGATTTTTTTTTAACAAAAAATAATACCTAGAGTCATTTATTTTCAAACTCACACACACTATATAAAGGTGTGCTCCCAATGCAAATAAAATTCCAGATTGTTTTTAATCCTTACATTCTCCTCGAGAACATCCCTTAACCGCTCATTGGTCTCTTGAAACACTTGTTTGAGCCGTAAGACCTTCTCCTCCAACTCGACTAGCCAATCCTTCTCCAATATCTTCTGCCACATATGTCCAGTTCCGTTTCAAGGTTTGACACCCGAGATGCAATCTCCATGGACGTGATTTTCCTCGCCAAATCGATCTGGACATACGGATCCTTTGGAATCACAGATAAGATCTCATCTGGTAAATGAAAGTCTGTAACGCTCCACTACTGTACTTGTTGCTCTACATCATCTTCTTCTATTTGAAACCCTAAATTCCCAAATCCCGCAAGCAAGAACCCAAAATAAAGAAATCCAAATTCTCAAAATATCTCTATAAAAGAGGATCAGAAATGCTGAGAGGAGTTACAAAGGACATACAACTATGATTCTGGAAGAGGGGAGAAAAGAAAAAAAGAAAGAAAGAGAAAAGGGAGCAGAAGATGAACCAATTGCAGATGAAGGGAGGGATATGGAGAGAGAATGAAGAAATTGAAGAGAAAGGGGAGCAGAAGACAAACATGTTTCTCTTTGATGAGAGCTTCTTTTTTTTGGCAGCTGGGATACGGCGCACCCAAGATTTTACCATGGAAGCAACTTACGACCCATTTGGGCATAAGTTGTTTTCTTGGTAAGGGGGGTAAAAAAAAACGAAGTGGATTTACTATAGCCGTGGATCTACAGTTGTAGATTAGACACGTTGCCAAACTTTAGTTAAATGCCAGGTTAACTTTTTAGACTTTAACCATAGATAGACTAGTGTTACTTCTTGGCTTTACGTCAAGGAAAAGGAAAACGCCTTTACCGTTCTCCCGTAAGCTCGAAATCGTCGGCACCTAGAAATCACTGGCTTCTTCTCGCTAGAAGGTTCAAGTTTTCAACAGAGAAATCGGTGGAACCTAGAAATCGCCAGAACGTTCAAAGGATCTAGGAATCCTTCGCTGTCTCACTAAAAGAAATCGCCAGAAGAATGGTCAGTGACGAGGAGAAGTGGAAAAAGGTAACTTGTGAAAAGGACCAATCGGCCATTGTGAAGAAGTGCGCCCCAAAGTGGCTAACATATAGAAACCATTACTACTACCTACAATTTTCTCTTGAAAGTAACCAAATTTCCTGCTGTTATTTAATTTCTTCAATACTTTGGGATTTTATAGCCCATTTTGAATGAAATCATTATGATTGTGCAATATCAAGTTTTAGAGTCTTCAATGTACCAATCAAGCTCTGATAAAAATAAAAGAATTTTTTAGCATAGGAGCCAATGATGGAGTAGGGAGAATACGAGAACGGCCCTGTACCCATGCCACATCACCAAACCTACCAGCAATACACTTATGAATTTCAGCATCAATCTCTAAGTTCCTATTGTAATGGTCTCCATCAATGGGAAGGTTCCACCTTTGTCCTCCCACATGAGGAAAATTATCCATCATTGATGGCTCTGAAGCCCGTCCTTTCGATGTTGTCCTGATAGACATGTCTCCAGGACCTACATAGAACTCTTTCCTAGGAAATGCTCTCCCTGCACCAAATGCATCTTGCCTTGGACTGCTAACACCATTCTCTTGATCCTGTGGGAGGAAGGTCGAGTTGTTAACATTCTCAAACACATCCCTCCTCCATGAATTTGCAGGGATTCCTCTATCTAAAAAGGGAAAATTTCCATCCCTTGAAGGCTGAGGCCTAGAACCAATCTCAAATTATCTATTCGTAGTGGAGGAATCAGAAGATGCAAGACCCAGTAAATCTTCTAGAAAAGAAAATGAGGGTTTGTGTGATTAAGGGTTTCACAGTAAGAAGAGAATGAAACAAGATAGGATGTAAGGGTAGAAGGAATCTATTCAACCGGAAGAATCGACATTGAAAGATGGCGTTTTTTAGGTTTACTTGGCTCGGCAATCGTTTGGGTCATATTCCGGTGAGAAACGACTTAGTTCTGGCAGGTACCGACGGATTCCAACAAGGTTTGGCGAAATGAGACCCGCAGTTAAAGACGTGTCGAGCTCTTCTCCTGTTTGTCATCGTTTCCCTTTTCGTTCGTTGGTACGCAACCCAATTATCTTTTTCTTGGTTTACTCGGTTTTAGTCATGGTTAAAACCAAAAAAACTATCCTAGGATTTTTTAACCAAGGTATGAGCGACAGTCGACAGGCGATTCATGCTCCAGTAAAACTACAGATTCGTGGCTACAGTAAATCCGCTTTAAATATATATATATATATATATATTTGCAAAGATTTACTTGTCAGTTCTATTTTACAACCTAACAAACACTTACAAATAAAATTTGACATGAAAAACTTTATTTTCAGGTCCTTTTACGAGCAAACAAACGGAGCCTTAGTTGCTATGACCTACGAAAAAGGCAATTGAACGGTTAAATACTTGACGAATAAAAACATTGGATAATATACTTTCTTCGGTTAAGGTAAAAACTAGCTTTTGAATTGGCACATTGATAAAGGCAACTGATGGCCTCATTCCAATTACATTTCGAAAAAGCAAATGGGTCACCTTTCTACTTGGACATTTGCGGAGATCATGGAACCCCACTTTAACAATGGCGTCTCTTGGATCAGATACACATAACATGAATCTCACGAGTGCAATTCCATTTGATGAATTGATCATACTGTCTTAGAAGAGATCAGCAACACTCACAAACAATAGATATATTGTTGTGTGGAATGTATACAATTCAATCTCCTCATTTTCTACGATACTATCAACGGTGAAACAGACATGGAAAGATATTACTTTTTTCTTTTTTCTTTTTTGGTTAATGGAAAAATATTATTTCAAGTAATTAGTTAATACCCCAGCAAAAATGAGTCAATAGAATTTACCAATACATTCCATCCAATACCTGCACCTTGCAACTAATAAACAAGGGGGGGGAGGGGGAGAAAATATTGATCTATGTATAGAGATATGGTATTTATCTTGAAAATAGATAAATACAAGAAAAAGAGGAAAGTGCATTCTTTGGAAGGTTACCAAACTCGGTCAATGTCTCTTCCTTTGTCTCTTAATATACATGTACCTTTCTATTTATTTTAAGGGGATGTCTAGGGTTTGGAGCTATTTGCCAAAACATGGATCTAGGACTCTTTATCAATTGCCATGTGTCTCATATTAAAGGGATCAGGAGCTACAATTGGATGGATTCCACCTAAAATGTTTGGATACACCAAAACCAACATGATTATTAGATTAATCTTAATTAAACGATTGATGCATCAGTTTTTTGGAACTTTTTTATAGCTATATTAAAATAAATTTTGTTTGTACAAATAAATACAAAAATTAATTGCATGGTTTGGATAATTAACTAATTTTTTTTTTTTTAATTTCATTTTCGTCAAAGAAACTTCATTATCTACTAAAAACACGGGAGTCTAAAAAAAAACAACTATCAAAAGTTAGAGAAGCATCATTTAAGGTCCTATGAGCTACGTTATGAGCTCTCTCATTTGCCTCTCTAGCAACATGCATAATATTGACTTCTACACATAAACTAATGAAGTCTTTAAATTCCAAAATAATATGCCTGATGGGTCAAGAAAAATTAGAAAAAACAACATTAATTATTTGAATTACATAGAGAAAATCGCTTTCAAAGATGGATTTTGAAGATGTGTGCTTTTTCGCCAACTGGAGACCCATTAGAGTTGTACTCATCTTTGGTGGCAAAATAAAAAAGTTTTCTATTCCTCATAAAACAAGCCTCTAGGATTCACCCATCTTGAGATCGATGAGAGAGCAGCTCCTAATATCCCATCTCTATAAGCAGATTTGAAAAATCCTCATCAACATTGTTTTTTATCCATCCATGTTCTGGAGCCTGCCATTGGAATTTTTGGGAGATTGCATTTGATGAAGATTGCATGTGGCTAAGCATGCAGGGATCTAGGGGCTCTAGCTTCCGAATCATCGTACGGGACAAAAACCATAAAGCATCGATATTAATAGGAACATGCTTAAATAAAAAATCATTACGATATTGTCAAATGTGCCATAAGATAATTTTCATTATGAATTTTTTCTTTTCCTGTATATCATTGTAAGGTCAGTTGCTGCATTCAAGATACCATTCATGAAAGTTGACATGAGTGTCTAATCGGGAACTTGGAAGTAATTTTGTTCTTTCCCACACTTTGGAGATCCAGTAGCACTATTAAAGACAATGTGTGGTTGATTCCTCTCCTCTGCCACATATAAGACCCGAAGGATTTATGCTGTTAATTCTTGAGGAAAGATTTTGCTTAACTGGAAGAGAGTTTGAACAAGGTTTCCACAAGAAATGTTGTATTTTAGGAGGTATGGAAACATGCCATATTTTCTTCCATAGACCATTATTTATCAAATTAGTATCAGTTCCATTGGCGGTTGTCAAGGATGCCAGTTCATAAGCTGATTTGACAGAAAATTATCTTTCCATGTTCGGATACCATAGAACTTCATCTTCTTCAAGGAATTCACATAGTGGGATTCTTTGAATTGGTTCAACTTCTATTTAAGTAATTTAGTTTTGAATTGGTTGTAAATCCCATATCAAAGGTTCATATTTTAAAATATTCATGACATTCATAATTTGACAATCATTGCACTTTGAATCTACAATTTGGGAGGTTAAGAATCAAAGATTTGTCTATATATTAATCTATTGACCAGTCCAAACACTCAAGCGTAATATTTTATGCCAAAATTAAAAAAAAGTTTGTGACCCTCTGTAACCAGGCTACACGCTAAAATGTGGTGTGATGGAGTTAAAAGAGTTAAAAAAGTGCTCAATTCAAAAAGTACGTGCTCAAAAATAGGAACCAAATTCCAAAACACATCATATGTCAATCTGTGGCATTGTCACATAGACAGTTTTGGTTACAAAAATTGTTCTTTCATTCTTAGCCCCTCCTTCAACTTCTAAAATGATTACGCAATTTTAAACTCAAACTGTTAAAACAATATATGGAAAGTATCTTCAACAAGATAATATGTGGCACTTTCTAATCACCAAAGTATCTCTTCCTTTTTCTTTTTTCTTTTTTTCTTTTTGGCTGTGTTTGGATATGTGGAATTAGAGGCAGAATTGTCATTTTTGTCCTCCATTTCAGTTTCCATTCTTTGGACCACCTTTCTATCGGGTGGGATTTGGTAGGACAACTTAAAGATAGTCTAAAGTAAGAATGACATTAGGGGCCAACACATCAGTGCTGAAAAAATGATATGCACTCTTTGGGGGATGCTTTTCACTTTTGGGAACTGATGTGTCAGCCCCTAATGTCATTCTTACTTTAGGCTAACTTTAAGTTGTCCTACCAAATCCATGGGGCCTTTCTATGCAACAAAATTGAAATCTCTCAATTTTTTGATAGAAATAAAGGGCTGAAAATTAGGGTTAATATTGTAGAATTCGTTTCCACACTTTAAAGTAGATAATTGTTGATTCCACATTCATGAGTTATCAACTTGATGCTGTTTTTGAAATTAGAGAATTCATCATTGACCTCCACACTTTGAAACAATCTTCATCGACATCATTTCAAATTGGAAGCTCCCTCTGTCAACAACAAAGCATTCATGGCATTGGCTTCACCGGCTTCTTCAGTGAGTTCACTCTCTCTCTCTCTCTCTGGTACTCTAGAACTTCACCATTTCAACCAACAACGACTCTTAGACATTAACCCTAATTTCTTTCTTCTTTTTTTTTTCATTTTTCTTTTTTCTCCCCAGAAGTTGGGTTATACTTTTTATTTTATATTTTATATTTTTTCTTAGTTCTTACATTTTTTTTCTCTTCTATATCTTGATGCCCTGTCTCTTTTTGTTTATTTTGTCGTTTAAGATTGAGTTCTATCTTTACTTTCATCTTCTGCGGTTTTATTTCATATTTTTTTTCCATTCAATGCTACGGTTTGATTTAAAGGTTTATTATAACTTGTGACCAAATCATACTTCTATCCAAATTATTGTGGTTTGCAGTTTCAATGTATCGATTCCATCTTCCATTATGAACCTTGCCCAACTGTTTTATTTTTTGGACTTGTCATTTGACAGTTCCTCTACAATCCCTTTGCTGCTAGAGAACCTTACCCAAATAACCTTGCCCACAATAACTTAACAAGTGCACTTCCTTTTATTGGGCACTCAATCTAATAATACAATTGTCTTTGTTTACTCTCTCATTATTGTAGAAGTTACAACTTTCCCACGACCAACTTGCTGGCCAAATCTCAAAATTTTTTAATGTATTTTACACCATTGGTTTCCATTGATCTGAGTAGCAATAAGTTGGAAGGGAAGATTCCAACACCAATCTTTGAACTCCATGGTCTTAAGATTCTCACACTTCCTTTCAACAGCTTCATGGCACTGTATAGCATGCAATTATTCAAAAATTTTGAGACCTTTCTAGTCTTGATTTGGAACAAACTTTGCCGGATATTACCAAAATTTCATTGGCCATTCTCGACCTTCATTTCAACATGCTTCAAGGATCTATTTTGGTTGTCACCTGCCCTAATCTATTTGGATGAACTAAACAATAACTTCAACTTCATAATATTGGCTAATACCATTCCTTTCCTTAGGCAGATTGTACATAATCCCAATTGCTCTTGCCATAATGTCACAACCCATTATTTTATACTTATTATCCTATATAGATCCAAATTGTAAGTTCTAGAATTTTGAACTTTTCTTATTTTGTACTTATACATAGAAAACATCACCCATTACAAAGGGGTAATGAGGAAAAATGGGCATTATTATTCCTATATAGTAATAAGAGGCCAAATGGCCATGGGCTTGCTAGCCTGCGAATGTCCATAGGCCCGTAAATGAGCTTCTCCCTCTCTCTTTCTCTTTCTATCCTTAGACCCATGGTCCATTTAGCACTTGGACTCGCTTCCCTCTTAGAAGGTAGAAGCTTGAGTATATGGGCTCCAAATCCTCACATAATGGTTCTTTTGGAACGATACTGTGTTGAAGGTTCTTGTCTTCGTGACTTGGCTTTGATATATAATGTTCACCTTCTTAAGGAGAAGTTCTACCAAAATTTTCATAAAATTTGGACATATTTTTATCACTTGGTTTTATGCATATCCAATCACTAAGGGAAATTAGTTGTATGGGAGGTATCATGGTGTTTCTGGGGAGTGCACCTCATTGAGAGACAGGACATGGTCCGAGCTTTGTTGTATCACAAGGTTAGCAGGCTCATAGTCCCTTGTACATTTAATTGGGAAGCTTCGACTATTCTTAAGAAATGTGATAATGACACCTTTATGTTTCAAATCAGTTTGGTAGAACTACATCTAGTTTGATTCCCTTAGAAAGGGGTATGTAGGTAACCTGAGGATGGGAAGACTGATGACACATTTACAACATAAAGATCCTAAAATCCACTATATTACATGTTATTGAGTTTACTGAATTCGACAACTTTTGTCGGTGATGTGACATCCATGAATGCTACATGATCTAACAATTTAAGGATAAGTCCACTCTTGTGTCAAAAATGGCTAGAAAATCGAAGTTCTGGAAATAGGGACCGTGGCTTGTGAATGAAAAATGCTTCCATGACTATGCACTCGCAACTGAAGTATTGTTCGCAACTAGACCATTCTCACTACTGTAAGGTGCGATTTGGTAATTCTCGTGAATGGATTGTTAGTTACCAAAGGATGTTACTAAGAATGTAAGGTTTCGTGACTGTTACATATTCGCTACTAGGTTAATTTTTGCATATAATAGAAGAAATAGATTTCTATGCTTAGTGAATCTAAAATCTTCGACACCTGCAGTTATATTTTGTGAGCATGATCTAACATGTTGTCAGATGTGTTAGGGTGGTAGGTCTAGAGTAGTACATGACTTATGTAAGTCATTAGAACTGAGTAACGTTTCTAAGGAAACTGACATGATAGGACACTTTGAGATGTCCAAAATTGTATACTCAATTGGAAGCCAAATTCCACAGATTCAATGTTAGTGAACCAAGATGCCCTTTATTGGTCGGTTACAGATATTGTTAGAACCTAATTTTAGCACAACTCCCAATACCAGCACTTCTCTTTGAGTCAACAAACAGGCAAAGTAATTACCAACTTCTCTTCATAATCTAGCCAATTCCAATTGATTAAAAAATCAACTCATGTCCTCGTGTTGTCTTTATCTAGTTCATTTTTTATATAAAAAAATAGAATTTATTTTTTATTATTCTATTTATCAAATATATATATTTTTTAGAATATTATTTATGTACCCCACACCCAACTTCCATCTTTTCATATTTTATTATTAGTTTAGTTCATTTTATTTTATTTATCATTTTTAATTATTTTATTTTTCAAGAAAGAATTCATCGCACCCAAAACAACATGTTCCCTTTGTGTCCCCGTGACACAAGTTGACATGTGACAGTGCATCCTTTAAATAAGGAACAAAAGTTCATTTGAACACTTTTTTATTTCATTTATTTATTCATCCATTTTCAAACTTATAAAGCTTATTTTATGAATAAATGTTATTTATTTATTTTTGAAAACTGCTCTTACAATTTTGGCCCTATACACCCCACACCACAAACTGACACGTGATGGT
>JAOXJP010207057.1:0-11956 GCA_025762735.1 Platanus orientalis
TGACTCATATGGCCTTATTACATCAATCTCATTACTAAAACCTTCTTAAAATAGAAAGAAAACAACTAAAATAATTCTTAAAATAGAAAAATAAAGGGAAAATCTTGTAGACAGCACAATATCGTCTTCTTGCATCTTTTGTTCTTGATCTTGGGCTTCCACAAAGGTTGAAACTTCTCAAACCATGTTAATGCCACCGCATCAAAATTACTAAAAGAATCTTGTGGACAGCACTTAGATCTTCCTCTTTAGCTCCTTGCTCTTGGTCTTGGGCTTTCACAATGGTTGAAACTTCTCAAGCCATGCTAGTACCACCGCATCATATGGTCTGAGTGCAATCGTGGCGTCTTCGAAAATATTTCAAAACCCATCTCTAAGCTGCAGGAGAGTATTTTATCTTTGGATTTTAGCTTAGTCCTCCACCAGCCTTTGTTTAAAGGTTCTAAATCGCAAACGATATAACTCCACAAAGATATCTATGAACTCTGATCTCATCAGTGCTACTTATTCCTCTTAAAAACATTTCCAACACGATCCTCTACCTTTCTTTAGTATCTATGACTCTTTTTTCATTCTTAATGCCTCAAACATGATCTAGCTCTCTATGTTCCCTCTCCCTCATTCTAGCAAGTTTGTGTACTTCCATCTTATCATTCTTAGCACATCACTTATGACTTAAACTTAGCCTTGCTTACTGCTTTCTTAGTTTTCATTTAGCACTTTATAACTTTCTCATGCAACTTCAACTTATTAAAAGAAAAAAGAAAAGGAACTAAACCAAAAAAAAATGTGGAATCTCAAGTGTTAGAATTGAGAAAATCAACATTCATTCATTTCTTGGAGCCTCTTACACTTAAGTTTTACACTATTCTCCACTTAAATTAACAGATATTTTCTCACCAGACTCTGTTTACAAGCTACAATTTGTACATCATTCTTTATATCTTCTCTGATCAGACAAGGAAATTGTAATACATGAAGAAAAGGGCATCTGGAATATCTTTTGGCAGCTTGTTGATATAGAGGTAGAACCTGAATAGGTCCTCCTTGGCCACCATCTCTGTGTCAACCACGTCACCCTTACTGGTGAGAACCCACAAGTCTCCTGATTTAACTCTCTTTATGCTTCCCCGGCAAAATGGGCAGGACTCTGACCTTGTATTCCTGTAATTTAGGAACACAACAGAAGTATGTAAATAGAAAGACCTTTGCTTCTTCATTGTTAATTCTTCACATACAAAACGATTGTGATATATAAAACAAAACAACTGGGTTTTATAGTTACCAGTCATGGTAGCAATTAATGCACATTGCATGGCAACATGTAGGCAAGAGCATCTTGGTGCATGGTTCCATGCAGATACCACATTCATCTTCTCTCTCCAAATCCATATCGGAGATCCTCCTTTTCTCTTCCACTCTCTTCCATCCAATCATCTTCATACCACAACCCCTCTCCTGTGAATTACCTAACTCCACTGCTATATCATTGAGCTGTTGGAGAGAGGGTAATATGACAGCTGAATACAGGTCTTTGTTAGGCATGTGAGGATAAGTCAATAACAGCTCAAAGTGCCCATTAGTATATTGACAACAGAAAAGAATCACATACCGTAGAATTCCCCAATGGTCGCTTTTCTTCCATGTGAAGAGATGTTTGATCTCCCATCTGCAAATACCTGTATAATTCAAGAAAGGAACACACACAAAACATGAAAACCCCAATTTTATAAACTACAGTTCCAGAAATTACATAAAAGTAGACAGAGAAAGATAACCAGGACCGCCGTCCAGGACATAACTATGCTTTCTAATTTCTATGAATTTTCATAAGAAAATTTAATAGGAAGCAGTAATGACCAACCTTGTATACAAGTATGTGGAAGAGGCTTAGATATCCCGGCAGAAGACATGTACAGGAGCAATCCATCCATTGGAGTAAAAACAGAAAGAAAGGAGTCAAGCGACTGTAAGCCAATTTCATTTGAAGACATGCACCATCCTTGGCCCTTGGAATTGATGCCGCCCTGCAAACCCAGAATTCATTCACGGATTAGCCTGTCCAAATACCATTATCTAGTGTGGCACTCCAATTGAACGAACCATCCATGAAAAGAATCTAAACAGAACAAGAGATATGCAGTCTTTCTTCTTTCACTATTTTTTTTTTCTCTGCATGCATAAGGAAATCCAAAGTGGGCATTTCCCTTTCTAAGATTTCAACAATGTATGAGCTGCTCCAAGAAGGCAAGAACAGATATAAATTCCCCTCAAAGTGAAATTGAAAGGAAGTGCAGACATACTCATTAGACATACATATCAAAATCCCAAATTGGTATGCAAGAAGCAGAATAGATAAATAAATAAATACCCAATACGAAGAGAATGGGAATGACAAAAAAAACATAGAAAACTCAAATTTGAGTCATTTTTTTATGAATTATCGGATTATCTTAAATAAAATAAAATAAAAAGATTTAAGCCCCACAGACATAAACAAAATGGAAGAACAGGAAAAAATTATTAGACTTTCTTGATGAAATCCCATATTAGTATCGATTTCTTTTCCTTTTTCTGAATTCTCAGAGTGCAGGCAGCTTAAGAAACAGAACCAAAAGCCCATTAGACTGACATGTTGGTATACCCAATAGGCAACATTTTTCCCCTCAGTTGTCACACATGCACCTTAAGAAACAGAAAAAAAAAATGAAGGAAAGAAAACAATAATGATAATTTCCCCCCCTTAATTGTCACACTATGCACCCTAAGAAACAGAGAAAAATTAGAGGAAATAAAATGGTCATTTTTTCCCACAATTGTCACACTATGCACCCTAAGAAACAGATTAAAACGGAACAAATTGGAGAAAAGAAATTAATAATGAAAAATGGAAGAACAAAAAAACTAATTAATTAAAACCATGGGAGAAAACAAAAAACGAAAACAGAGAAAAAGGGAGAGAAGAGGATAGAAAACTCACAAAGTATTTGCATGCTGTATATCAGCCTCCAGAACTTGAAGGGATTCCTTGTAAGATGACTTGAAAAGCTGGTTATCAAACATCTCCATCTCTATTTCTTACTGGTGTTTTCTTCTAGGAAAAAGAAGAAGAAGAACAGGAAGAGGAGATGAAGATGAAAAGCTCAAGGTGGGTCGGCTTATATACTACGTCTTCGTCGTTGATGGGTTTCTCAGACGAGTGTCGAAGAGGAAATAGGGAATCTCTGCAAGCTGAAGGCAGATGTGGGAACAACTGAACTGGGTTTAAGAACCTAATCCCTAAAAGCAAGCACAGATATGAGTGCAGAATGAGAAATTTTTTGATTTTTGATTTATGGAGTTGTTGGGTTTCGCTTCTTCTGTGTTGGGTCTTGGGCGGCTACACGGACCACTTTGGTTTTGTTGCTTTTGTTTTGATCAGACAAGGGAGAGATAAATATATTACTTTTTACTTTTTTTAATCCACCCTTTTCTTTTCTTAACAAGAGGCTAGTTCTCAAAAAACAAAAACAAAAAGTTGTTTTTGTTTTTATTTTTTCTCTTGGCTTTGAAAAGGATTTATTTTATTTTTTTGCATAAGAAGCTTTGCTGGTGGGTTGCCATAATTTAATCTGTTTCTTCACCTAAATTTTACCTTTTAGTGTTTGTTTACTTTTCTTAAAATTTTTCTTAGTAAAATGTTGTGATTATTTAAAACTATATATATTTTTAAGGAAAGGATCTGCTGCACCTAAATTTGTATGTCCCCCTGTGTCCTATATCCCACCACAACAGGGCAGACACTTTTTTTTTTTGAATTTAGTGCTTTTTTAAATAGAGAATAAATGTTCATTTGAACACTGGCTTTAACTTTATAAATTCCATTTTTGTGGGTACCTATTTTTTTTTTATTTGATAACTGTTTTTACAGTTTTACCCTGAGGGAGAGGATGTTCTGTCCATGATTTGGTGTCCAAACACTAAAGGACGTCATAAGAAATAAAATGGATGGGATCTGCATTTTTTAATATGGAATATACATTTTATTCCATATGACAGCCCCTGGTGTCATGGACACCATCTTAGAAACCAAATCCTGGACAGAACATCCTTTCCCCTAACCAAAACACCTCACTTTTTGTGTGGGGACACAAGGGGACAGACAAATTGGGTTTAGCAGATCCTTTCCCCTATTTCTAAATTGAAATACATGAATCAGATTAGGCTGGTTTAATGGGTTCACAATGTTGTTAATCTATATGGGCCCAGATTGGGTGGGAACCTGTACCCTATTTATTGATCGGGTTGAAGATGCCAACCCAAACCTGGATGTTGAAGATGCCAACCCGAACCTGGAAATATCATCCAGGTTTCGGGTAGGTTTATCGGGACTCTTTAGTAGAATGCTACATGGGATCCAAGTCGGTTCATTAATCTGGGTTAAGATATGAAAGCCTGAATACACTCGGATGAGGAGATTGACAGGTTGGCGAATCGGGTCAACAACCCGGTAAGATTTATAGGGATTACTTTCTAATAATTAGCATCTAACCAAAAACCTACCCCTCACCACACCTAAAATAAATAAATAAGATAAAAGAATCATGGTGAGACTTAGAGTAACTGGTGGTTCTCTTAAAACAAAAGGATTATTTGTTTAAGTAGGAGTCAAAGCATGCTTATGGATTTGATTAGGTGGCTTCAATATAAAATGTTAGTTTAAAATCCATACAAAGTCATACCAGTTTCTGGGAGATTACTAGGACACATGTGTTGCTTATTGCAATGCTTAGGGATGAGATTAATAAGTGACACTAAATTTCTTTCATATATTAAGAGATGCCCGAGAAATTATTGGAACTAATCAAGATTAGATAGCTTTTACAATAATATATGGAGCATATGAAAAAATAAAATAAATGTAACGGATGATTATTTAAATCTCCATGATACACAGCATGATTTCAAGATTGATGATTTTATTATCCCCATAAAAATTTCTAATTTTGTGATAATGCACATGAATTTTTAATTTCAGTTTCCAAATACCCTCCTTAAACAAATGCAGCATATTTTATTCTCCCTAATAACAGTATATTCTTCCCTTTTTACAAAATTTTGCTTTTTATTAATGATTTTTATCTTATTTGGCAGCCACCTGTAATGTAATCATTTCATTTGAGTTTCTCAAGGCATTTGTAGCATGAGGTGATGGTTTGTTATGTACTCATTCAAATTTATATTGATTTGTTAACTACGATTAGAAATGAAGTCATCTTAGGTTTTTCTATCAAGTGAAATGATTTATGTTATCAAGCACAAATAGGTGTAAATCTGAATAAATTCATTACAAATCATTTCATTGCGACTGCCAAAGCTTTGGGAAACTCAAATGAAATTATTACATTACAAGTGACTGTCAAACACAATCTTATTAATCTTACAAGGATTTTCCAAAATGCACAACTTATTCCACAATTTGCATCTATAATTGCTATAAAGTAGGATTACAATATGCATTACCAAGCTAATATTTGGTTTAACTATGTATCTTTCCAGATGTGTGATTTGTGCAACAAAGTAAAGGGTCATTGAAAAAAAAAAATTAAAAAAAAAATAAAATTTCTCCTTAAAGGGAAAAAAGAGGAAAAATATATTGATTTTAATTATTAGTAAAGAAGTTGTGAATGCAAAAAAGGAAAATCAACATCTTAATCGCCTTATGCAAGCTATACACAAAAGGATTTTTTCAGGTAAGACCATTCCCTTAGAAAACAATAATAAAAAAGAAAGAAAGAAAGAGGAATAAATATATTGAGTTGAACTACTAGTTGAAATCAACATGGAACCACTTTACTGGCATGTCAAAACAGCACCACGCGCCATTTGAATTACATTGATTAAAAAATAATAGGTGAGCTATGTTAGGTTATGAAAAGTTAATGAAGAACTAACAACTACCAAAGCTTCAAGCACAAGTAAATGGATAAGCTGACCCTCACACGGTCAACCAATTGGTCATGTTTGAACATTTGAAAATTTTAAAACTTTTGAAAGCACCAATTTTCACGGTGGCTACCCACCAACATGAATGAGAAAGATCAAACATTCCGATATGGATTCAAAGAAAGTATCAATTTTCAATGTGACTATCTCCATTGTTTGGTGTCTTGTCTGGATGCATCAGTCATTTGGAAAAAAAAGGTCCTCAGAAATGGTCATGCTATATATCCTTCGCCGACTGGTTTGAATTTTGGGTGTGTTTTAAATGGGCAATCAAGCTAGAAAGAGCTGAAATGCTCACAAATATTGTTTTGTTATGTTGGTTTATATGGGTTCGAATAAATAATTTTATACTCCATATTATTCTTGCGAACGCAACGAAAAAATGGTATGTATTTATCAATGTGGATGCTGCATCTCCTTAGTAAAGACTATCGTGTGCAGTTGATGCAATCGTCATGGGTCAGATGGTTCTTTGATTGGATCTGGAATTAAGAAGGACTACTGACTGGGGCCATTTGCTGCGTAGCCGGAATCCATTTTGTTAGGTCTCAAGCTTGCCATTCAAATCTAAGCATCCGGAGGAGTTCACATCATCTCCAGTCTGACTGGCCAGGTACCAGTCCAGTCTCAGCTCATGACGTGACAAGATGTCTGACAAAAGGTATATTAATAAATACACATATTTATTCATTGTGTGTTGATTATAATACCCTCCGTTGATCCATGTGTATTACCTCAAACACCCTTTGTCAGGCCACATGTCATTCACTGATTGGTAATGGAGTGGTACTTGTCCATTCAGACTAGAGATGATTTGAAATCGCATACGGAGTGGTGAGGAAGTCAGATTTTGTTTGCGAGAATGATTGTCTGTTTTGACACATACCTCTAAAGTCGTGCCATTGATTGACACATGATATAATTTTTGAATTTGATGTCTCTTTTGATCATCTACTTTTTCAACACTTTCTAGGATGTTTTTACCCCCCCCAAAAACCACACATGTGAGTTTATAATTCACCATATACACTACAGAGGCATTTTCTTCCCTTTTGTTTATTGTCCTTGGCAGATAAGGCATATATTTTTGAAATATAAATCTCTTTGCAAACTTTGTGTTGATGTACAGTTTTGCTATGTTAATCAATGGCAAGGCCCACGACGTTGCCCAGCAGTAAGTTCGTGATCTTCGACAAGAAATGGGTTGTAATCGCTGGATCCTCCGATTCATCTGCTTAACAAAATTTGCTTTATAAAAAATTAAACATTAAAATAAAATAAAATAAAATAAGTAACAACAACAACATTCCGATGAGTCTTTTGACTCTCAACCTTCTTTTATTTTGTGTCGAAGAAATTATAAATAATCAGAATTCAGTTAGGACAAAGCTGTGTTTGTTTTTGTAAGGCCCTCCAGCACTAAAGCCTCAACTATTACTGTGGTAACTTGGCTTTCTAACTTCCCATCACCATTGTATCAACCAACACAACTGCTTAATTAGTAACTAACTGCTTAATTAGTAACTAATTAGTGTAGTATTGTAACCCCCTTTTTGCTTTTTAATCACCCTAGCCAATGGCTCCCACCTTCAGAGAATTGCATTAAAGTCAATGCAGGCTCGGCTTGCCCTATCAATTATAATATGATTGGGCTGGGAGCCATAGATCATGATGGTACAGGTTCTTGTGAGGACTCGGCTCAACTTCTTCTATACGGGAGGCATACCTTTTAAAGCCGAACTAATGGCCATATCAAGTTGGGATTTAAACTTAAAAGCCAAGTTTGTGGTTCTGGAGAGTTACTTCCTTTACTCCATCCAAGGGCTCACTGGCCCTATCACCGTTTGCCCGTGGTTGGTAAAGCATGTATATCTTGATTAAGGGTGTCAACAAGCCAAGCTTTGTCCAGTTCGGCTCAGGCTCATCATATAATGGACAAGTTGAGGCTTGGCTCGGGCTTGTCAAGGTAGGCTCAGGTTCAACTCATCAAGATAAAATAAAAAGACCCAACATCCTAATGTTCCACTAGCCTAATTTGTCTTATCAAGAAAGATGTTGTGTACAGGATTTGGTGTCTAGGATGGTGTCCACGACACTAGGGCCCTTCATATGGAATAAATTAATGTATATTCCATATTCAAAAAATGCGTCACCCACCCATTTTATTCCATATGACAACCCCTGGTGTCCTGGACACCATCCTAAACATCAAATCCTGGACAAAACATTTTTTCCCTTGTCTTATTTAAACATTACTATTGTTACAATATATAATATTATTATACAATTATTAACCAAACCAAGCCTTTAGCGAGTCGAGCTTTTAACAAGCTTAGTGAAGCTTGGCTCAAGTTTTCTTAGGAAACAAGCTTAAATCAAAGCTCAAGTTCGATTCACAAAGCTTAAAACAAGGCTCAAGTTCGGCTCTTAACGAGCCAACCTGAGGTAGCTAGACTCATTGACAGCCCAATCTTGATTGTAAGAACCTATCCAAATGTTATTCCAGTGCAGATTCTTTTTTGTTCGTTGAGGGACAAACTCCCAAGCCCACAACTTAGCCCAAGCCTATCTTTTGGGTTCGAACCTCAGAGTGGGTTGTATAAAATAGACTTCATCTATCTCTAAGTAATGAATATTACTTTTGGAAAAATAATAATAATAATAAGTAAATGGTTGGGTATGGTTCCACGGCACCTCAACCCTAATCTAACCAGTGGTATGAAAGATACAACACAACGTGAACAAAAAAAATCAGTTTGGTTAAGCCAATACGAAAATACCTCTACTAACAATTGGAATAGTATAGTCATTGTTTCTATATTTAAACTAATACCAAACAAGCTTTTTACTAACATGGAAATTTTTTATTTATGATAATATCTTTAATATATAGATTTGTTATGTATATTAAAGAAATAATATTTTATTGGATCCTTTGAAATTGCCAATAAAGAATGTTTGACCTTTGGATTTTTTTTTGATTTTATCTTTTTGATAAGGAGCTTAAGCTCTATTTATTCAACTTAAAAATCCTCATGATTACAATGGTCTATATAAAAAATGAATGATAAAGGATCGGGGATATTACTCTAATTCCAAGCCCTTGAAATGTATTTCTTAACCATGATGACTGTCCACATTGGTCTTTATTGCTGGTTCTTGGAATATAGGAAATTCAAATGTTGTGAAGAGTGCTTATTATTTGTTGATAATCATGGGTAAGAGTTATGATATGTCAGGAAGGATTAGTATCCTAATTATTTAGAAACTTGACAATGGGTATACAATCTCTTTCCAAGACTACTGAACTCAGTAATATTTTTGTATATTCTTTAATTTTAGATAAAGTACCAAGGCTTTCATTCCACTAAATATACTTGTAGAAATTCAATTCACCAATTTTAAAAATATTCATGTGATCCCTAATAATGGCTACAATTGCACCGAATAAAGGTGTTGATCCATCTACATTGATTTTAATTATTCAATTTGGTGGGGATGCCTATTGGCTTGATATGATCGTTGGCTTTGATGTTGATGGCTGTTGATTGAGAGGATTCTCAAGTGTCTAGGTGGTGAACTCTATGATATCTACTCATCAACATGATTGAGTTGATTACGATTGATTATGTTGGATTCACTAGGTTGTTAAAAATCTTTTTATTTTGGGCCTCCTAAACGTGTCATATTATAGTTGCACCTAACTTGAATTCAGATTGATCATGTCATACCCCAAAATTTGCACACGAAAATCATAGTATAAATATAAGAAATACATTTGTGGCATCATGGATCTCAAAGTGACATTCTCTTACTTGTATAATGAGTCCTTACTTATCTTATCTTACTTAAATTATAGTATTTATGTATATTTTTTTCATTTCATTTATTCTTATTCTTTGTCCAATTAAATGTCCTCAATTACCAATAAACAATTATAGTGGAAACCAAATCATAAAGTAATATCCATCCACCACCAAGTGCAGTGGAAATATAACCACTAATCTCAAATCATCCATATACTTAATGTTTAACCAATAATATCAAAGGCCATCCAACTGGTCAACATATAAACCATTTCATCAAACTAGAACTACTAAGCAAGTAACAAATAAGATCTTTGTTTCAATAGAATCCATGTCTCATATGTAGATGTGCTTAAAATAAACAGAATAGAAAGTTAACAAAATAAACGGTCCTCTCGTCCAAGTAAGCAAAAACTTGGACCGAACCTACAATAAAGCATATTCTATGAAGCAACGTCTGAAACAATGTTAAAAGCATGGATAAGTTATAAAGCTTATAAGAGAACATACAAATGTCTAATAAAGTAAATCAAAATATACACAAATACAAATTAGTAATAATCAAAACATGTGTAACATATATGAATCAAATTAGCTATAACAATTATCAGAATTTAATAAAGGTGTCAGAGGTACTAAAACCAAATCAAACAGAAGCCAATGACTGAAACAAACAATGCGTAGCTTATAAGGAAGTGCAACATGCAATGCAAATGTTTTCTACATAATATTCATACATAGGTAGGCATTAACACCTCTTAAATAAGATGTTTTAACTAATAGATATCAAACCAGATGCGTGCTCATGGAAGCTCAACACATCTCTCAAACTCACACAATTCATTAGGGTTTATGACTAAACACACCTCAAACCAAATCAACTCAACCCATGTAGGGTTTCTACAAAACACAAATTGGATCACAACTAATGGATTAACCCACATAAGGCCTCTAACAAATCTGAAATCATAAAACCCATGTAATATCTTTAACAAACTGAAATCCCACATAACCCATGTAAGGTCTCCAATAAAACTGAAATCTCATATGGAATAGTGGGCAACTAGTGCCGTCTTCACTTATTGATGATGCCCGATGATTAGGTACCAATGAGGGGGTTATAAGACCGATATAGCCTGCAAAAATCTCTTAGGGCATCAAGGGTGGTCCACTAAAATTCCTACAGACAATGACGATCCAATAAAATTTCCCCAAATAAGGGTTTCCTACAAGTGGGTCTAGTCTGTTAAAATTCCCCCAAACAAAGGTTTCTCGTGATTGGATCTAATCCGTTAAAATTCTCCCGAATTAGGGTTTTTCATGATTGGATCTAATCTACTTAAATTGCCCTGGACAATGATGATTCGCTAAAATTCCCCCGGATAAGGGTTTCCCACAAATGGCTTTAGTCCATGCAAAGTCAAATCCTCAAGTACGAAATAGTACTTTAAAATTCATGCATAAATAGAATAGTATAATACTACAAAAAAATTGTAATGCAAAAGATGTCCATATAGTAAAAGCTCATATTTGAACCCATGTAAAGCTCGTGCTTAAAACCAAATGGATAGTAATAGCTCACACCGAAACCAAATGCTTACAAATCATCTTCTAGTTTTCTCAAAACCAAAAATAATGTAATAACCCCAAAAAAGGCATGTGAATGCAATGATACTAATGTGAAGTTTATCGAATCAAATCCCAATTGATGAAATCAAGTAAAAGCGTAACAACAGCATTAATGACCAACTAGTACATGATTTTGATTAAACAACAAAACTTAGAACTAATCAAATTAAGAAAAGACTTTCAACTAGTAATAATAATATGATTGGAGCTTCAAAGTGTAAGAAAATCAAGGCATGAATGAAACATATACAATATAAATCACTTTTTCCCTTAAGTTTTACAAGGATCCAACCTTCATACTTTCAATCATAGAGAAAAACTTAGAATTCGAATGAACATATAATAATATAGCAAAAGAGTGAGTAAATCTTATATAAAACATGTTTGAGTTTGAGTAGATTTAGCAATCCACACATATAATCCAAAATTTCATGCAAACAAAAGTTTATATCAAAGCAATTGAGGGGAAATGCAAGGAAACACTCCATAGAGTAAGTGGATTCATCAAACTTACATAGATTTAAGCAACAAGTGAT
>JAOXJP010207068.1:0-11955 GCA_025762735.1 Platanus orientalis
CCCCAAAAGAAAGAAAGAAATAGGGAAAGAGGTCATCTTGATTGTTGTCTTCTTTGTTTTTCTTCCTATTCTTGAGTTTACTCTCTGTTTTTATCCTAATTCATTTAACACTTAAAAAAAATCCCATTTTTTTATTTTAATTGTAGTGATGATAGGCCAAATCCAATATCACAAACCACCTATAAGTGTTCTGTAACACCTCACAATATTCGTGAAGGAAAAAATGTAAATAACCATGCATGAGAGTAAAATTGTCTTTAAATATTTTTTTGGATAACCAAGGTATCCAGGCTTCTTAGAGCACTTGACTATGTCCTTGGGGCATGTGGACTACCTGCCTCTCCCACACATTGGGTAAATCAGGTTTTCTCCGCCTGGGCAAGTGGCCTGAAGGGGTGTGCTTCAAACTTAGGACCTTCACTTCATGAGGTGTGATCCTGGCCAACTGCACCATCCCTTAGGGTTAATAATATAATAATGTATTACCAATTAAACTAGAAGATCGTATTATTATCTTTAAATACAACAATAAAAACAAACAACCTTATCCCAACTATTTAGGGTTGGCTACATGAATCCTATTCTGCCATTCTGCTTTGTTTAGGGCCATATCTACTATTATTATTATTATCTTTAAGTATTTAAAAAAAAAATCTAATGAGGTGTTTGGAACCCTATATAATGAATTAAAAGTGAGAAAAATAAAAATAGGTCATAAACTTGTCAAGTTCTAGTGTTGTCTTAAGAACGTAATTAGGGTAACTTCAAAGATAACCTATACCAATACCGAAAGAATTAGAGCATAAATCATACATCATTAGAAATCTTTAAGAGTCTACTTTTCAACACTTCAAATGGTAAGAAAAATAGAGTTTTCTAGAGATAGCTATGATGATTTAAATAAGACGTGTCTGAATTGACAAAATTTGGGAATTTCGAGGGCTCGAGCTTCCCTCAAGAAAAATGGTCTTCGGGTGTATTTCAGTTGAAGGGTTTGAAAAATACTTTTCAAGGGTGTGAAAATTATTTTGAGGTCTCGAAAATGTGTAGAATCCATATAGGGATTCATGCACGCCCAGGATTGACTTATTTTCTTTTGGGACCCTTATAAGATAATGACCCTAAACCTCATATTTACCCATTTTAGGGTTTGTATGATATAATAAAAGGGATGTTAGAGAGAGGAAGAGACTTTGGGAAAATTTTGGAGAATAGAAGGGAATCTTTTTGTCAAATAGATTGGTAAGTCCCTAGAAATTTAGATCTATTCTAGATTAGGGTTTACCTTCTATTTCTTATTTGTTATTTATGGATTTTGATTATGAAACTATGGTTTAATCCTAGAAGAAGGAAGTTCTACATGAGGATCTTCTTGGTTAGAGGAAGTAAAAGCTTATGGTAAATAGTTATATAGAGCTTACACTGTTTTTCTTTGTCTTTTAGGTTCCTAGATACCTTGTGTGGTTTGTGTGTATGTTTTTCTTATATGATTGAAAAGCATTTTGTTAGGATCCTAGTAATCCTTATCAATTGTATGGTTTGTGATGAGATCTTGCCTTATTATGCTAGAATCTTAGAAATCCCTAATTTAATTTGTAATGAAAAGTGGTTTTACATGATATGTTTGTATTTCCTTCAAATATTGGATTCCATAAGTTTCGAAGCTAGTAAGTGAAGATTCTATGAATCTATGATTTTCATGATAGTTGTTAATGCATGAACAACTTGATTTGCATGACAATCATAAATATTTGAATTATAGTTAAGCATCTCTTAACATATTGTAAGAATGAAGAAATTGATTTGAGTACATATGTAGAAAAGGATTATAATACATATTGACTCCTATTAGAATGATAATAGTTATTGGTAGCATATGAATTATTTAAGGATTGTTATAGAATGATTCAATTGAGTTATTAATTGAAATTGTGGATGATTGAAAAAATTTGTAATGCGATTATTATTAGAACTCTCATTCATGTTAAGTGTGTAAGTTATATAATGTTTAAAAA
Organism: Platanus orientalis; assembly: GCA_025762735.1. Classification (NCBI taxonomy): domain Eukaryota; kingdom Viridiplantae; phylum Streptophyta; class Magnoliopsida; order Proteales; family Platanaceae; genus Platanus; species Platanus orientalis. The sequence goes on from JAOXJP010207068.1 coordinate 2,016, forward strand.
CATAATAATATGCAAAATGTCATGATGTCTTATTGAATAAGTTAGAAAATGATTCATTTGTGTTGTATATGCTTATAATCATGCTAGCAAATGTATGGTATAAAGTTGGATTCTTATGGAATTGAATGAGAAAGATGATCCTATATTGTGTACCTTTGATTATTCCTTTAAAATCATATGGTAGTGATCTCTATTCACTGGATTTGTAATCTTTTGCTTAGTTCTCTAAGATTCACAAGTTTTATAGCATGCATTGTATTCATTTCATGTGTTTATTGCCTATTTTGATAAATTATTATCATTTCTTGCTTATCCATGTAGCATTGTTATTGACTCTATGATTCACATGCCAAGATCTTAGAATCTCTATGTCTTTGTTGGAGATTCATATCCATTTGTTAATTTTGATAACTTGAACATATCGATTTCATCCATGTTTACTTTGAGATATTTGCCTAGTACTTCCTAGGGATTTCTATTGAGTACTTAGACCCTTGAGCTACTTCGTTGTACCTTTACTTGCATGTTGAGATGGGAATGTCTTAAATTCCATAAATCTCTATAAGTCCTTAGATCGGGCCAAACATCTTTACTTGCATTTATGGTTTTGGCTTTGAAACATGAGATTTGCATCTTTGGATTTAGTTTCACACATGAGGTTTAGACATATAGATACCTTTTGTATAATATAGTTATGTAGTAGTATATTATTTGACATAAGTATGGATTTGACAGATTTCTTTGGTTACATGGATTTGATATGATATTATTTATTCTGGGAGAATAATGTGGGAACTACTTTTGTTATAAGGAAATAATGTGGGAACTACCTTTTGTTCCGAGGGAATAATGTGGGAATTGAACTACCCTTTGTTCTGGGGGAATAATGTGGGAACTACCACTTATTCTAAAAAAATAATGTGGGAACTATCTTTTGTTCTAGGGGAATAATGTGGTAACTACCCTTTGTTCCAAGGAAATAATGTGGGAACTACCATTTATTCCGGGAGAATAATATGAGAACCAAATGCACCATTTTCCTAAGGATTTTTATACGACTACTATGGTCTGGGGGAATCATGTGGGATAAACTCTTAAGGCTCTAAGAGATTTTTGCAAGCTAAACACATTAAAGACTTCTATGTGAGTTATTTGCATTTGGATTTGTTTATCTGTAGATCCTTTATTTGGGTTGTTTGCATTTGAATTTGTTTCTATATAGATCCTCTATTTGGGTTATTTGTATATGGATTTGTTTCGCTATAGACCCTTTATTTTGGTTATTGGCTTTTGCATTTGTTTCGCTAAGAGAACCTTTATTTGGGTTATTTTATTTTGGATTGTTTCTCTAGAGTCCTTTTATTTGGGTTATTTGTATTTGAATTTGATTCACTAGAGACCCTTTATTTGGGTGATTTGCATTCATATTAGATTTATTAGCGACCCTATATTTGGATTTGTTTCGTTAGAGACTTTTATTTGGGTTATTTGCATTTTGGATTTGTTTCACTAGAGACCCTTTATTTGGATTATTTATATTTGGATTTGTTTAACTGGAGATCCTCTATTTGAGTCATTTGCATTCAAATTTGAATTATTGAAGACCCAATGGATTAACTCTATACATTCGGCATTGTTTTTACCAAAACCTTTATTGGTTGAGCATATATTTTGATTTGACCTTACCGGCAACCTCTTATAGGTACTTTGCATCTGGTTTAACATTTGTTGGAGATTTTTATGAGATAGTATGTTCAGCTGCTTTCGTTGGAACTCATATGCCCATTTTGACATCTTAGTCTTATATTGGATCATAATAATGATATTTGTGTAGAAATTTATATGTCTCATTGTGAAAATATGTTGTTATGATTACTAATTGCTTAAGAATGATGCACGCGTAACTTGAAATGATTTGTATATACATATTTATGTCAGGAAAGTACAGTCTATACATGAGAAATGAATATAATTGCTATTCGGATACATACTAGGTATCTTTACTATTAATGGAATTGAAAAACATTTATATGTGATTGTGTGCACACATTATTATATATATTGTCATACAAATATATGACAAGAATGCTTTGGATTAGTAGAATCATGCATATTGCTATGATTAGATATTAGAATAATTTCATGTAATAAATAGAATCATGCATATTGCTATGAGTAGATGGTAGAAGAATAGCATGTATAAATATAATCATGTGTCTTTTCATGCATAGCTCCTACTTGATGAACCATAATGGAGAGTGTATAAAGCCTGTGATGACTAGTAGATGATCTATGTATATTAACACATACCTACAACTAGAAGTTGATATGCATTTTATATGAAAATATACTTAGTATTTCTATATTAAAAGATTTGTGTTTTATCCTTCTAGTTCTGTAGTAGATTTTATATACTTACTTACGAGCTGTGAAACTCACCTTTCTACTCCATCTTTCAGGTGGAATGTAGTATAGGTGCAACACGTGGGAAAACCTAGAGTCGAATGAAAGCATGTAACCAAATGCTTTTTCTATTGATAGAATTTAGTTGTGTTTTCAATTACATTTTTTTTGTATTTGAAATTTCATTGGATGTACTAAGTTGAGTTTTGGTTACATGTATATTATGGATCGCTTGTTCCTTATTTAGAGGATAACTTATTTGATAGTTAATTCCTAGTCCTAGAAATATTGAGAGTTTAGTTATATGGATCTTAGTCTATGCTTTTAATTCTGTTGTAATTTGAATTTTAAATTTATGATGTTATTAAAATTCTGCTATGTTTGTGAAATGTTTAAGATTTCAAGATAAATGAAAATGCAAAATGAGAAAAATTTATAATGATTGGATTATGGTTTCGGTTAGTAGGGACCCAAATTCATGCCTAAATAAGGTCATGAATTTGGGGGTTGTTACATGTTCAATGCTTAACGGACATCAATCAGACCCCCTACTCACAATTGGGCTTTTCCCATGGCAAGTTGTTTATATATATATATATATAATTGTGGGCCCATTCATGATTAAGCCCAGCCCATTCACTAATCAACTTTAGCCGCAAATCCAGACCCTTTTCGGTTTTATTCACAAATCCCATCATGGAGCAGACCAGTTAGTTGCGAATCCAGCTTGGCATCTCTAGTCGCAAACTGACATAACCCAATCTTGGTTCAATCGTGAATTCTAGTCAATCACGATTCCATCCTATGGCATACCCATTATTTATGATTAACCCAGATTTCACCAGAGCTCATCTGAAATATTGGAAAAAAAAAAAATATTACAACTTCTAATATTGTAACTCCTTGATGATATCCATGTGTGAAGTGTAAAGTACACCTCAAGCGCTTTTGAGGTTATTTGCTATATGCTACTTAATGTTCTTGTTCCTAGCCAATGTAGGACTATAGTTTTAAAACAAGAGACTGAAATTTTGTAAACACTCTTGTTTTTGAAAACACAGGGAACCATTAGGGTTTTTAACACTTCGTTTTCAACATATCCAACCCGTTTCATGCATTAGCTGCCTTGGTAAAAGGTTAGGAGCAATTGCTTTAAGGTCTTTAAATGAATCAAGTGGAGAGTTTGGATTGTGGAACACAGCTCTACATTCCGTTAGCTGACAGGTAGGGTTCAATAATATGGTTTCTCATGTTAGAGTGCTTTTTAATGGAGGAGATTTATAGGGTAGGATTAGACGCTAAAAGGTGCTCCTTTCATTGAACCATATTCCTAGTTGAAATAAGGTTCCATTGTTCCAATTCATTAATGAGAGGTACTTAACCACAAGATTGGTGTAAGAGGGACTCACACCAGTACAATGTGGGGAAAAACTTAGCACCGCTTAGGCTCTCATCATTAATGTGCCAACAGCTAACACAGCCACCTAGCCCACATTGCCTCGGATAGCAAGGAGAAGCAGAGTGGCACAAAGTGATGACCTCTACGCCAAAGAATAGCTATAAAAAGCTGACACTTAAAAGAGCCAACCATTCTCCACGCCTCCACTATAGTGGGTCGGATCAATGGGCCGGCACCAACCAAAAACGTGTCGAACGTCTCGGAGGTGCAACAAAAAGCTCCACTCATGCGCTCAGCCTTCTCCACCGCAAAAAACATCAACAAATCCACATCACCACTGCCAAGTGCCACTTTCAATGTCTCCTCCACTTTACTATCCACGCTTACAATTTATTACACTACCTCCCTAACTCGCTGCTATAAATTGGCGGTTCTCCCTCTCATCCTCTCACAACGAGCTTTAGTAGCAGCTAGGAAGACCATTCATTTTCTCTGTTTCCTTCTAAGCAAGGCTTGGTTACCATATCTAGACCTTCTAAGCAAGGCTAGGTTACCATATCTAGACCTTAAGAGTTCCACAAAATTTGAGTTGTTTAACATAGCCAAAAATGGCTCGCTTGATGTATCTGCCTCTCCTTGCATTGCTTGTGGTTTTTGCTATTGTGGCTGAAAGCCGAGTGGCAAGGAAGGACTTGGGATTGGACTTGGACTTGGGTGGTGGTTTGGGAGTTGGGGTGGGTGCAGGTGTTGGCCTTGGCTTAGGAGGTGGTATTGGCTCAGCCTCTGGTTCAGGCTCGGGTTCTGGCTCTGGTTCCGGTTCCGGTTCCGGTTCTGGTGCTGGGTCAGGTGCCAGCTCTGGTGCTGGCTCAGGAGCTGGTTCGTCTGCTGGGTCCTATGCTGGGTCTGGGGCTGGTTCAGGTTCAGGTTCAGGCCAAGGCCATGGCCAAGGAGAAGGTTCTTGGTCTGGATCTGGGCATGGTGAAGGCTATGGTGAGGGATCTGGCACTGGGCGCGGCTCCGGAAGTGGCTCTGGGTATGGGTCGGGTTCTGGTAGCGGGCATGGAAAGTGAGGCAATGTAATACTAGAAAAACTGATAATATCACCACTTGGTATATGAACAAGGTGACGGTGAAATCGAGTCTAGTGTACTTGGATCCACTTAGAGGTTTGGAGTCCGTTTAGGGTCTTGGACTACTAGTCGGAAAATGTTGGTTCTTAAATAAATATTTCTGTTTTTTTATCTTGTTAGAATAAATGTAATGCTTCTTTTCTTCTTCTCCTGCTTGATAATAGGCCTATCACTACGCAAAAATTCAAAGATATTCTGTCATGTTAATAGTTTACATATCTGATAAATTGATACAATGGCTAACTCTGCATTTGGTTGTCACCTGGAATGAAACCATTTCATTTTGGTTTGCCATGAGACCTGATTGCATATGAGCCACAACAAAATTGGATTGATTTCCATTCATCACCAAAACATCAATTATGACAAAAATCATTTCATTTGATAGAAAACCTAAGATGACTTCGGTTCTAATTTTTTGTTACAAGTCAATATGAATCTAAGTGATTTCATTGAACATCATATTATAACTTAAAATGCCATAGAAATTTAACAATAATGATTTCATTGGAAGTGGCAACCAAACATGACCTAATTAAGTAAAAATACATAGAAAACAGCTGAGCCAGATGAGATTGATTGGGCCGCACGGTCAAAGATTGGGACAGCCACCTATACAACGAGGTAATAGTTATATAGGGGAAAATAGGAGACGAAGATCCTTTGTATTCATGGCAAGCAATGAAGCCCTAGTCAGACTTCCTCATATGGCAGTTGGGTCACAGATTAATCTAATACAGAAATGAGCTAGCCCAGATACTCTAGTTTGTCCACGTTCACGGGATGTAAGTGGCTAAATCGGTCTTATTGTATATCAACTAAGCAAATTCTTGCACAAATGGTGTCAATGTGTCTTGAATTCAACATGATGTGCAACCGGATTGTGCAATTTGGAGAGGTGTCAAATGAACCATCTGTGCAACAATTTGCTTAGTTAATGCTAAAAATGTAACAACAAAAAATAATGTTGCGAAGGTGTCTTGAATTCAACACGATGTGCAACACAGTTGCTCTATCCAGAGAGTGACTTGAAGCTGAAATTTTGATCCATTTTTTGGTTTGACCCAATCCATGTGGTGATTAGGGTTTTCTCGTGGGTTGTATAGGGGTTTCTTGTGAGCAGAGCTGCTGCACTATAACTTGTTTTTCATTCATAGTGAAATTCTTCTTGCCTTTTTTCACCTGTGGATTAACTTTAAGCTGAATCACATAAATCATTTGTGTGCTTTGTGGTTTGTTGTTTTTGCCATTTTCTTTCTACTTTGTTAGCATAGAAACTCCAAATCTAAGGGTTTCCGCACAACAAAAAATGACAATAACCCTTCTTCTCACGATAGATCTCATTACTGCCTTGACATGTAAATCAAAAATGAGAATCTCCATCATCAAGCTTAGAAGGCCCCTTTACTACTGAATGGTCTTACTCATCAATTTGATTTTCTTTTCTAATTGGCTTTTCTGTACAATGTCACTCATTTCAACTAATTCTATACATCTTTCCTCATTCCAGTCCATTGTTAGCTTCCAACTAAAAAACCAAGTTCTATCTAATGAATAGAGATAAAGTAGACTCAAAATACTTATAATCAGGGGGCATATATCAAGCAACTGTTGATTTTCGGGATGATAAATCAAGTGAGAGGAGCTTCAGTTGCAATTTAGGACAATCGCGTACACAAGTACTTAAACAATTCAATCGTGCAAGTAATTGTCCATTCACACATTGTCAATTGCGCAGAGGGCTTGTCAATCACACACTGCAGAACAGGTTCAATTGCGCAGACCAAAATTGGTTCATTCAAAAGCTTCAGATTAAGCTTATTCATGAGCTTTTGATTTGTTCATTTGCAAATTTCATAATTGTTCATTCACGAGATTCACAGTTATTCATTTGCGAGTATCACACTTGTTCATTTGCGAGTATCAAACATAAATTCAAACTTTGAGTTTTCTTATTGTTTGTTTTTATACCAATTCATCCGAAATTAAGAAGGTGTCATTTTCGAGTTTCTTGAAGATAGTCAAGGCCTCCTAGTATTGTGCAAAGGATTAGGCAAAGCTAACTCCGGGACACAATCTCACTTAGGTAAAACCCTTGTTTCTCTATGGAGTCGTACTCTCTGGAAAAGACAAATAAACCTTTCTTGTTACTTAAAACTCGGTGTTTTTATCAATTTATCAAAATTTCGACGGTATAACATTTCCATTAATGCCCAAATCAATAATACTCTCATGATGTGTGGTGTGTTTTCACAACACCAAGGGTTCGGTTGTGAAGACCAGAGACCTCAAGGCCAAAGCCGAGTTCTCAACGGTTAAGAGGTAAGGTGAAGATGGAGAATAGATGAGAGAGAGAGAGAGATGAACTCAAGGGTTCGGTTGAAAGTGTAAACTTTCCTTCAAGACACCTCTCCAGTAGCACTCTTCTCCTTTTTTTTATTTTTATTTTTGATAGGTAATTGTAGGTGAAGATGGGTTTTGAACCTAGGTCTGTGGTATGATATCCACAAACTTTACCAACTTAGCAAGCTGTCTTCTTTTCCTTTTTCTTCTTCTCTAAAATTTTCAATAGCAAGCTCTTTAACTTGTCACTTCCAACTTCTCAAACCTTTTTGTTTTCTTTTTACACCACTTTTGCCCACTCACACTCCTCTCTTTTTATAGAGGGCAAGGCATCAAAGCCATACACATACGAGAGAGAGGTCGGTTTCATTCGCCCAGCCTCATGGCCCTGGTCAATGCTTGCTGACTAGAAAGGCATCAATGTAGTTGGGGAAAGCAAGAAGGAGCAACTGAGGTGTTTCATGATTTTGGGTTGGTTCCAGTTTTTGGTGAAGAACTAAACTTTGTAGATGCATAAAATGGTTTGGTTGCAGGTGGGAAGGAAGGAGGCAGGTTGGCAGGGTATCGATCTCCCAGGCTTTCACCAAAATGGAAGGCCAACAAGTAAGGGAAAAGAGGTCTGCGATTGCAAGGCATTTGCAGCCCTTAAATTGTTTAAAATATTCAACAGTAGCTATTTGGTAGCTGAAATTAGGGGATCACAGGTTTTCAACAAGGTTAAAAGATATGTCAATGTGTATTAGTTTATATGATGAAAATAACAAGGATAATTTTGCGACACCTTGACCATTATTCAATGTTGTAATGGTATGTACCTCCTCGTCCTCCTCCTCCTCCCTCTATTTTAATATTTTATTATTAAAAAGAGATGTATTATATAATAAAATTTGATATAAAATAAATAAATATTATTAATTTTTATAAATTTTGTAATTAGCAAGGTAAAAACCATTATTACATAAATAATACAGTGGTGATTTTTGAATTGAAGTATATCAATATCATTAATATATTAATTTGAGGATGGTTATTCCATATGCATAATATATACCATTTCTTGCTTACGCAAGGATTTTATGTGGTGGAACGATCAAATGTGGCACTTGTTCAACAACAACTTTCTCTATCTAGGAAATATCAATGCAATAGCCTTTCACTTAGTGGTGTCAACGAATTGAGCTTTGCTTAGCTCAGCTCAGGCTCAGTTCGGCACACTAAATTGACATGTGGCATGTGTAGAGTTAAAATGTTAATGCAAGTGCTTAATTTATGAAATATGTGTTCGCAAAGATGACACAAAATTCAAAACACATGCCAGCCTTGTTGTACACATCACACATTGGTATTCTATGTATGCTTTTATAAAAAATAAAATAAAAACAATGAATTAAAATTTTTTTGATTTGATTCATAGTGGTGTGTTTTTTAATTAGACCGTCACAAATAACTCTAGATTTTAAATTATTGTTTATTTATTAAAATAAAATTAACAATCATTTTTTTAAAACTATTTAATGATGGATGTGATGTTACATGATCGAGGATTAGTTAAACAAGATTTACCTCAAAATAAATACATATTGTTATTCTATTGATAAACCTATTTAATGTTAAATATATATCTATATTCTTATATTCATATATAAAACCCTTAAACGAGCCAAGTTTTTAATGAGCTGAACCTAATGCAGCTTGGTTCAGCTCACATAGCTAAACAAGTTCAATTGGGGGCTCAGGCTTGACTCGTGATGACCTGAGTTCTGAGCTCAGCTCATTGAGAGCAGTACTTTCCACAACATGAGAATTTTTGTGTGTGTTTTTTTCTAAATATTATTTTCAATTTAAAAAATCAGTCCAATTCACTAAGAACTCTCATGTGAGGTACTGCATTTTAACCGTTGGATTGGTGTCAAACGATTACAGACCTAGTTACCAAATTAATGTATAATAAACATATTACCTATTTATTAGCTTTCACATACTTTTGCATAAATCTTAACTAAGCTGAATAATTAAAACATATAAATAAATATGCAATATTTCCAACATGCATATGATACGCTTATGAAGTAAATTTTAAATACACACATACAACACACAAAAGATATATTATACATGAATGGCATTAAAAGTATACCAAATTTTTTGTCCTCTTCTAAAAAGCAAAATCCTCTTAAACACAAATTAACTTATGCTAACTTTTTACGTTCCTATAACTTTTTACTAAAGTATAATCAAATATTTGATTGTACAAAACTGGATTATAGCTGAACGAATCTCGCAAAGTATATCTTCCATAGCTGAGTTGCTTACTACGGATATTGGTGTTATACGGATTTCATTATGGTACTAAAGAGTGAGGTATCGTATAAGAATATCCTTATTGATTGAAAACCCAGCACGAGGCACTAAAAATTAGGTGAGAATGAATCTTGTGAGAACTGTGAAAAGTGCATCAGGGTACGGACACATCAGCGCCGAAATGTGATAAGTGCCCCCCCAAAAGTGCAAATCACTTTTCGGTACTGATGCATCAGCCCCTCTGGTGCCGTTTTCATGGTTCTCATGAGATTCGTTTTCACATAATTCAAGCCCGGCGCGAGGGGGTGGTGGTGGGGGGTGTATTCGACAAGGTACCATCAAGATGACCAATTTAGAGTGGATC
>JAOXJP010207090.1:0-11955 GCA_025762735.1 Platanus orientalis
CAGAAACACATAAGTGTATTTGGATGCATCATCGATGAACGTTATGAAATATCTCTTTCCTCCTCTAGATAGTGTATTTGTCATTTCATAAATGTCAGTGTGTACAAGATTTAACACATTAGATGGTCTTTGCACACTTGAGAGTGAACTGCGTGTGATCTTGCATTTGCTACATGCATGTGATGCACTTGTCACTTATTGCATTATCTAGATTGGTAATCAATCCCAGATTTTTCATGTGTTTGATTTTGTTATAATGAACATGTCCTAATATACCATGCCAAAGATCGTAAGACTCAATCAAATAAGCAGGAGTAGAAGACATTTCATTAATAACATTAAATTTAAACATTCTAGAGGTGGCCAATCATTTGCCTACAAACACACCATACTTAGATATTACAACTCTATCATACTCAAACACTATCTCAAATCCATGCTTGCTCAAAAGTGATCCAAATAACAAATTCTTCTTGATGTTAAGGACATGCAGGATTTCTCTGAGGGTAATAGTCTTCTCAGAGGTAAACCGCAGCTCTACTATACTTTTTCCAATCACTTTGGAGGATGAGGAGTTTCCCATGAATATATTCATTTCATTACCCACTAGTTCATAAGAGGCGAATAAATCTTTGTTCATGCGGATGTGTTTGTGGCACCAGTATCAAGCCGCCAGTCTACTTCCTCTTCCACTACGTTGGCTTTAGTGATTGCAACTATCATATCATTATCATGGATCCTTATCTTATTATTGTTTTTGAACTTGTTCTTATGATTGTGATTGTCATCATCACTATTATTCTTACTGTGACACACTCTAGCCACATGCACTGGTTTTCCACAACTATAGCAATAGAATTTATTGTATGGATTTTCAACAGGTTTCTTCCTACCTTTAACAGGCTTCTTGAATTCTTTCTTGTAAGGTAGGAACCGACCTTTAGGTTTATCTTCCACTATATATGTCTTCTCAGTTGGTTTTGGCTTCTTATCTTTATTTCTAGCTAGTTCTTTAACTCGTAGATGATGCATCAGGGTGTCAAGTTTCATGTCATCTCTTTCATGCATTAACTTGGTCTTATAATCTTACTAAGATAGAGGTAGCATGAAAGTCAACATATTAACATGGAAAAAGGGATCTAAATTCATCCTGACAGCAACTATTGCATCAACAATTTTCTGGAACTCTTTGGCCTATAATAGAACATATTTATTATCTACCATCTTGAACTCTCCATAGTTCTGCATATGGAATTTCTTGTTATCCGCAGCTTCTCCTTTGTAGATAGTAGTCATAACTTCCCACAAGTCCTTAGCATTTTTAGTCTTCTTCGCAAATTGATTGAAGATACTATCAGAAAGTGTCTCAAGACTGAAATGGCGACACTTGTAATCAACGACCTTTCAGTCTGCATCAACTTTTAGGGCTACATCAATTTCTTGTTCTGTTACCTCATACACGTCAGGGATAATTGGTGGATCATTAGTCAACATGTAGTAGACATATCTTTAAATTGTTGATTTTAGAATGGTAAGAAATTAAAGTAGGAGAGAACACAAATTTCACAATTAACAAATTTTCTGATCTTCTTAAAGTTTCAATATTAACCAATTCATCCGAGCATAGAAGGTGTCATTATCAGTACATTTCTTGAAGATAGTCGAGGCCTCCCAATAAAGTGGAATGGATCACAGCTAAGCTAACTCCGAGATATAATCTAGCTAGGGTAGAACCTTTGCCTCTCTACGGATTTTCACTTTCCGATAAAGACGAATAAAATCTTACTGTTGTTCTTAAAACCCAAAAGTCCAAGAATTAATTATACAAAAAATCTAATAGCATAACGGTGCTATTAAACGGTTTTCTCAAATCAAATCACTCACAAAGAGAAAACTGGATCTTATGAGATTATCACTCTTGTTAAACCAAACAATCTCCTTCAAAGAGGAGAGTAATTATAACAAGAGTCTTGAATCAAGACATTAAGGTATTACTTCTCAAAGGAAGATAACCGAGATCAAAATCCGTATTCACAATGAGAAGGGAGAAAAACAGAGATTAAGAGTATGAAGATTGTAAGCAGATTCACGTTCCTTATTTTTCTTCTTCAAAGAGTATTCTCGGGTTTTCCAATAGTCTCTTTCTTCTTCCTTTTTCTCTTTTTAAAGAAAACCCTAAATAACCACCAATGTTGTACATTCTATCTCTAAAATATTTTTTTCATTAAAACTATTTTCTCTTTGATTTATGTAGGTATTTATAGAGATAGGGTAATAACGCAGAAACGCACGTGGGCAGCGTCACGGATCTCAGTGTGACATTACCCTTTTCTTGCGAAAGAAGTTTCTTACTTTCATAATTTACTTATTTGCAGCATGTATTTTTTTCATTCTCTTTCTTTCTTTTATTCAATTACTATCATCAATTATCAAACATTTATAGCGGAAGCATATTCATAAGATATTAACATTCATCCATAAAGTGTAGCGGAATACAAATATACACATTCTAAACTATGCAACGGAATGTAACAAGAACCTCCAATATCCATATCAAATAACTATTAGTCTCATCCATCAAACTAAACATACCCATAAGCACCTAAACAGTACTATCAAATAGGTCATCCAAACAGGCTAACATCATGCTCTTCACCTCGAGTAAAACTACTAATTAACCAGATCAAATCATGTCTCAAAATCTAAACTGTCTCATACATGAGTATTGAAAATAAACAAACAAACGGAAGTAACATGGACGGTCCACCCATCCCCATGAACCGTCTCTCTGGACTGAACCTGTAAAAGATCTTGTGATATAGAGCACCATCTGAAAGGGTGTTAAAACATGGGTAAGCTATAAAGCCTATGAGAGAACATATGTAATGTCCCACGGAATAAATCGGATGTCACGAGTACAGAATGAATTAGATCAGAATAGATGAATTATATAAGAATCGATTTAACTACAATAGTAATCAAAATCTAGTAAACGTTTCAGAAGTGTATAAGCTGAATCAACAAAAGCTCATAACTGAAACAAGTAATGTGTAACTCGTAAGGAAAGTGCAATGTGCAATACAATGTTTGCTTTAAAAATACTCAAATAATTAGGCCTTAGCACCTCTCAAATAAGTTACCTTAGCTAATAGATATAAAAACAAATACATGATCATGGAAATCTAATGTAACTCTTAAACTTATGTAACCCATGAAAGGTTTCCAACAAAGCACACCTCGAATCAAAACAACTCAACCCATGTAGGGTTCCTAAACTAAATCTCATCAAAACACTTCGTAACAAAGCCAACAGATTAGTCCACATAGGGCCTCTAACAAAACTAAAATCATATAACTCATATAGAGTCTCTACAAAACGGAAATCTCGTATGACCCATGTAGGATCCCTGACAAAACTAAAATCTTGAATAGAAATGGTGGGCAACTAGTGTTGTCTTCACCTATTAATGTCATCCAGTGATTAGGTCCTGAACTGAAATGGGTTAATAGATCAATATAACCAACAAAAATCCTCCAAGGCATCAAGGGTTAGCCCGCAAAAATCCCCTGGGGCATCAAGGGTTAGCCTGCAAAAATCCTTCAGGGCATCAAGGGTTGGTGGGAAACTCGTGCCATCTTCACCTATTAATGCCACCCGGTGATTGAGTCCTAAACAAAATCCTCAGAATCAAAATGGTAGTCTGAAATTCTTGCATATGTAAAGTGATATGTAACTGTGTAAGGATACAATGCAAAAGATGTCCATGTAGTAGAAATTCATAAGTGAGACCATATAAAACCCATACCTGAAACCAAACGAAAAGTAATAGCTCATATCAAAACCAAATCCTCAAAAATTCCTCTCATAACTTCCCATAACCAACGATAGTATAAAAGTTCCAAACAAGTCACATGAATGCAATAATACTAATATGGAGCTCATCAAATCAAGTGTAAGTAGATATAATCAAGTGGAAAGCATAATAATAGCATCAATGCGAAACTAGCATATGAGATAGCATAAGAAGCAAGCTTGGACCCAATTAAAATAAGTAAAGACTACTAACTAGCAAAGATGATATGAATAAGAGTCTCAACTATGGGGAAATCAAGGCAAACATCAAGCATAAAGAGTAGTAATCATTCTCCCCTTTTTAATTTCACAAGAATCTAGCATTCTCACATTCAATTATAAAGAGAAACTTAGTATTTTCAATGACTCATGATAGCAATTAAAGAGAATGAGTAAATCGTAGATAACATATGCTCAAAATAGATTAGATCAAGCAATACACTTATAGAGTCCAAAAATTCATGTAATCAAGGGTTCTACCGATGCATAATGAAATGAATAAATCTATGGAATGTGTAGAATCACCAACTCACAAAAGTTATAGCAAGAAATAATGAAATTCTGTAAACTCTCCTAAAATGGTAACAAAGAATGGAGGAAAGTGCAGAAAAATCAAGAGAGTCGAGAAATCGACATAAGAACTTACAAATCCTCCATGAATTTAGTAATTGGATGAAAGAAACTTACCAAACTTTAAAGACTTGACAATAAAATGATATAGAAATCAAAATACTAATTAAAACAATGAATAACCATGAATAAATCAGTTGGAGAACAAAGGAGTAGTAAATCATGTATGAACACTCCTAAAATACTCATAAAACTAAGCATCAAGTGAAAGAAACTTGTCAAACTTCATAAATAAACAAACCAAGTGATGAGAAACTAAGATTTCATCTAAAATGAAGAGTACCAATGAATAGAAGTACAAGAATCCAAGGGAGTAGCACATCATATATGAAAACTCACTCAAAATCTAATAGATATAAGGTTCAAGTAAGGTGAACTCACCAAAACCTCATAGATTTAGAGACAAAATCATAAAAAACTGATATCTCATACAAAACGATAAACACAAATGAATAGAATGACAAAATTACAAAGGAGTAGGACATCATGTATGAAAACTCACTACAAATTTCATCAATCTAGTAATCAATAGATGAAATCTTCCAAAACTCTAAAGACTTAACAATCAAGTGATGTAAAAACCAAAATGCTAAACAAAACAAGGAATAGGCATGAAGAAATTAGTAGGAGGATAAGAAGTAGGATACTAAGTATGTAAACTCACTCAAAATTTCATGAAACTAAGTATCAAGTGGTGTGGAAACTTACCAATTTCATAGATTTAACAATCAAATGGTAGAGGAACCAAAATACTAATCAAAATGAAGATTATCCATGAAGAAACGAGTATGAGATCAAAAGAGTAGCACACTATGTATGAAAACTCACTAAAATTTAGCTTATTCCTTCTTTAAGCTTCAAATCCTTCCAAAATTTCTTTCCCCTTCCCTCTAGCTTCTGTAAAATGATTAGGTTTAGCATAAATCAAATAGAGAAATGAAATCTAGGAAAAAAATAAGCTATCTCAGCAAATTTTCAAGGTTAGGAGTGAAAATTACCCAATTGGAGAAAAACTCTCACACTTAGTTCAAAATTTTTTCCTAATCTCTCTAACTCTTTCCTTTCTTATTCTAATAAGGTAAAATGACCTAATTGAAGTTTTAATAGGGTTATAACTTGCCCATGATGAGATCTCACATGTTTGAGGAATCAATAAGCAAGTGTCACATCAAAAAGAATCTATTTTGAGCATTTTCGCCCTTTTTTTTTTTTTTGGATTTTCAGATGTGGGGCGCCCCTCACAACTGTGGGGCGCTCGGGACCCCCTCCTCTGGGGCACCCTTGAAGGGTGGTGGGTGCCCCAAGTTGTATATATGAGACGCCCGAGTGGTGTTTGGGGTGCACGGCTTGTAGAACCCGAAACTGTGTAATTTTTTTCAGAAAAAACCAATCACGGGAAAAAAGTCATAACTCTTTCTACGAAATTCCAATTTTGGAACCGTTTATTGCATTGGAAAGAAGACTCAAAGACCTTTCCAACAAGGTATGGATTAGACTCTCATTAATTCAAGATTAGTATTAGTGGTCCCGGGAAGTTACCCTAATTATGAAATCAAAATAATTTTTGAACTTGAATAGTTTGTGATCCAACTTGGATTCTTTGTTCCTAAATTGGTTCCAAGGGATTCCTAACCCACTATAAGGTCTTTATAAATATAAAAAAACAATTTTACTCTTGTAGAGAAAAATTATGATTTTACCCCTTAAATGCAACGCGCGGTATTACAATAGATTTTAATTCTACAATTAAGGAACTCATAATTGCTTTTGCTTATGGGTTAGATATCTTTATAGTCTTTTACATAGACATAATACAGGTCTGTCTCATTAATATGAAGCAACATTGGTGACTAAAAAGAGATGCTTGATTCGAAATCCTTCAAAATTAGTGCTAGATGAGTTTGTCTCATGCAGTAATATAGGAGAAGTTTTAGAGCAGCACATTAAGATACAACACATTTGTTTTCTTCATGTAATGAAAATAAATATCAATGATTTGGTTGAGCTCATACCAAACATAGATAACCTAAGAATATATTTTTTTAATGGAGATAACATTAGAAGACTCGGGCCCAAACAATAATTGAAGAACAACATCAGGTCACCAACGTGGTTTGCAGTATTGATTTCATTACTACCCGAAATTGTCTTAACTACTGTCAAGAAAATTGTGTTCCTCTGTTTAAAAAGAATAAAATGTGCATAGACTGATTACTAATGCCCCATAAAGAATGAGTAAGTATTGTGGTAAATTAATGTGGTCATTACTGTCACTCAACAACTTCCTTCCGTATTTCTGTTCATCTGAGTGAGAAGAACAGTCATTCATGTGATGAAAGGTAAAAAATTTGCTATAATGACAAGGCTTTGCCTTCCGTTATTTTTCGTCATGCATCAGCGGTCCTTTTGTACACATGGAAGAGAAGGGGAATCTCACTTCTATGTCTAGGTGGTGCTTGCGCTTGGAATTTCTTATGGATTTTTAAGTTATTCTTTTACTGGTTTTGTGTGCATCTCACATCCATGTAGAAGTGAAAATTATAGGCACTCTAGTTAAATAGTGGAGTTGGCTAAGTGTTTCCATTTCATGATCACTTCCCTACCATATAATGGTTGTCGTTGCCATCGATGCAAGGTTTTGGGAGTTCTAGCCCTCAGCTTATTTGCGTCCGTGCACTGAAGGACACAACTTTACAGTGGTCTCTTCATTTTAGGTGGTGGAGCCCTCTATTATGTTTCATTTAGTGCTCTTAACTCTTTCAGTGCTTCTTTTTCTTCTTCTCCTGATGTATATTTTGACCGAATAGGTCAATGAAATTAATAAAGGGGTATTACCATTTGATGGCGATGATGTTTGTATAAAACTGTACTCATGGTAGCGCCATATATACTTCGTCTCTTTGTGGATGTACTGAGGTGTTGGTGCAAACATTATAATCCAGCAACTTCCTTTGACAAACCCTACTGTTCTCTTATGCAGAACATTTCCTTTGTTTCACATTTACTTCTGTCTTATTGCATGTTTTCTCTTTCTTATTATTTTTGTTTGGATATATTTCAGGATATTAAGAGAACAAAGTAATGATCGAGTCAAGGATAAGAGATTTCAAGGTATCTGTTGCAGAGTGTGGACTAGTTTGCATATTTATGTCGATGACGTAAATTTTCTTTTTTTTTTTCTCTTGTTCTCCGTTGTGTGTATGTGTACAGCAAGGGAGGATTTTAGCACCACTGTTAGTTTAGTTTATAAAAAGCTAATGTGGGGAGTTTCAAATAGATTTGTCTATTAATAAGATGTTGCCTGTTGGAGTCTGATGGTCATGCTAATACACAATGCTTTCTTTGTTTACGAGGTTGGTGATGTTTGCCCTTGGAGTTTGGTGGTCAGTTCAAAACCATGTTTCATCTATACTGTTTGATGATGTGTGAATCAAAACTAGGGATCAAATTCACCAAGGATGTTGGTTGGGTCATTCTGGTTAGACCGGTGGTCTGGCAAGTTTAACATCGGTCATGTACCCCATACATGGCTGAATTGGAAAGAAAAAAACATAAACATATATAGATAGATGAGTGGGAGTATCTGTCTCTTTTGTTTACCCTAAATTTTGGCCAATTTTTTCCAGCTTTTTATAGCATGAAAAAATATGGTTTTTGACTTTTAACCAATATTTTTTTCTTTTTGTGATATTTTTGTTCATGCTACCAAATATTTGCCACAATGGGCTCAAACATAGTTTTCAGATTTCCTGAGTTGATTCCTTTGACTCCCCCGAGTTGACTCCACCCTTAAGCCTCACGAGTCGAATTATGCTATTGACTTTAAATTATAAATGACTCATTGAGTCAAGTTACTAACTCAGTAGAATCATTTGACTTAAACCAATTCTTGTGACTCAGCCGAGTCTTGTAAACCTTAAAAGACTCAAAGCCAATTTGGAACACAATAAATAAATAAAACTCTTTTTTATTTTTTTGTGAAAATACCCTAAAAAATACAAAGAGTAAGAACTTGAAAGAATGAAGGCTAAAGTGTTAAAAAGGTTAGACTTTACACTTAAAACTTTTAACTGTATAAACCCATACCTTAGAGATTGGATGGTATTTATTTTATGTTCATATAAAAAGATGTATTTTGGTTTTTCAATATATTAATACTATTAGGAGTGCTTTTCCTTTAATTTGGACTTTAAAGTTTATAATTAGTTACATCTACCTTGCTATGGTTTTAGGCTATTAATAGTTTGTATAATTTTTTTTTTTTTTTAATTTTCAAGTTTTGATATTACAAAATACTTATATTCATCAAAGAAACTGGACTATACTTGAGCTAAATACTATATATAATTTTTTAAATACTTATTATATTGTAGAAGTTGAAGGCATTAGAAGGAAAAAGCGGAAAGATAATATTTACTTCAGTTGAAGTAGAAGGAAATATTCAAGTACTTATGATTTAATGGCAGATCATAGTGGAGTGGTAGAACAGGAGTTATGATGATCAAAAGTAATTGAGTTATTATCCTCTCCAGATTCTTAAAGTTCAGTTATCGTTCAGCAAATTTCGGTGGTCAATAAGCAAAAAAAATCAACAAACTCAACTTTCCTTTTCACTTTTGTTGATTTTTTTGCCACGTGTACATCACTGAAATTTGCTGAACTTTAACAATCTGGAGAAGATCACTTGGGAAAGTTTAACTGGGATAAGGCTTTGCTGAGTCAATTCAGGTATAAAAGTATCCTTTTTTCCATTAGTATTAAAAGCTAGTGTTTGGGTTAACATCAAGACAGTCTATATAAAAAACTGAAAACATCTAGTAATTCAGACTCATGAACTTTGCTACCATCAACATGTGACAATTTTTCTCAAGACACAGTGGTGAATGGGACAACTGATTTTCCTTAGGTGCCATGCCAAATTGTGCTTTTATCTCTAATTTATGTCATAAAACCCAATAGCTATTTTGAGGTCTGATGGATATACAAATTAAGAAAAACAAATCTTTCTTTAGGATTCTTCATATGAGGGTCTTCTTTTTTAGATAATGTTTTCAATTTTTACATTTTTATTTTACATTAATGGACTGCCATTAGATCAACAATTTTAAGCACAAATTCAAAAAGGGAAAAAGGACTTATAACATGATCGAAGTTTGTTAATGAAGGAAAAGTTATTAAAATGAAAAGTTAATCTGTTTGGTTCAGGTGACACTAACATATTAGGGTTCTTCTATATCATGTTCAACTCAGTTCAGGATTATTTGGATCGCTTAATTAAAGATCTTGACATACCCAGTCAGACCGGTAGACATATATTAATCCTATACCTTAGGTAACAGGACTGGTTCAGTTTCGCTGCATCGACACGATCCATTGACAGCAAAATCACAGGAAGTAATATACCCTATTTTCAAGATACTAACTGAAGAATCCCTGGCTACACAAGCCATGGATATGATTCAAGGAAAGATTGCTAGACTTTCCAGCAACTTGAGCAATTACGTAAGGGAATGTTGGTCCAGGCTTGACAATTTGACTGGAATGTATCAACTACTTTTTTTATCTTTTAGGCTTATGAGATTATAGCCATTATATATATTCTGAATTGCTTTGGAAGAAAGGTTCTAATCTACGTTGCTCCTATCTTGTGTTCTAAGAAACTACATATAACAGCCTTCTTTTTAGGTGGGTAAGATTAGTTTAGGCAGACCCCCCACCAGAATATATTACTAAACGATCATAGTATATACAGTCTCTAGCATCTCTAGGCACCAAGCTAGTGAGATCAAGAAGAAATGTAGAATCATGGAGAAACTTTTATAGTATATTTCAAAATAGACTAAAATCCATGGGAAAGCATTTAAGATGCACCATCTTTCTACTGCATTTTAAGCAAGCATTGGTTACTCATATTTACCAAGTAAAAGTAGCTCTTTTTTCTACAAAACAACAAACAACCATGCCTTGAAACAGGAAATGAACTTCCCCTACATATTACCTTAACCAAGAAGTGCCTATTGATTACACCTCCTAGATCCCATTTCATATATAAAAGCTCTAAGAGAAGAAGAAAAAAAAAAGGACAGAAGGATCATGAACCGTGCCTTTTCTTTATTGGAGAAGAAACTTGTTTACACAGTCCTTGAATACCCAAGAGAAAAATGAAAGACTTCAATGTAGATATTGAACTTCCATATACCTTAGTAAAGAAACTACTTTGTTATACCCCTCTCCTCTCTCTTTCTCTATCTCAATACTCAGCTACTCTACTCTTCAAGTTTCTTCCAATATAAATCAAGCATACCCACAAGTTCCATACTCACATTTGACGCCCGGCAAGCACTTGTTTTCGCACTTGCCGCAGTGATCGACATTGTAGGCAATGTTGGTACAGGTCCCATGGCAGCAGAGCTGTCCAAAGCCACACTTGTGTCCACACTGTCCACAGTTATTCCGATCTCCGAGAATGTTCCGGCAATGCTTCTTGCAACAATGGAGAAGCCCGGTCCCATTGTTCACCGACAGCCCATTGCATATGTTGTTACTGATGGGATCACAGTGTGCACCTTTCCTGATTCGAGCGAGGAATCGACTTCCGGATTGAGCATTGAGAAAGCGACTGTCGACCACATAGTCTTCACCATCATCTATATCTTCTGAGAAGGCAATACCAGAGTGTGTAATTAGAACAAATGGGATGATGACAGTGAAAATGAGGCCAAGCTTAAGAACATTGGGAGCCATTCTCTCTGTAGAAGAAATCCTCACTAAGAGAGGGAGCTGAGGGAGATACTGGGTATTTGAACTTGTGGGTTTTTGATAAAATATTCCATCTTCTACTGAAAGTTGTACCGTTCAGTCTTGAAATCTTAATTACCCGCCGAGCTCCCAGT
Organism: Platanus orientalis; assembly: GCA_025762735.1. Classification (NCBI taxonomy): domain Eukaryota; kingdom Viridiplantae; phylum Streptophyta; class Magnoliopsida; order Proteales; family Platanaceae; genus Platanus; species Platanus orientalis. The sequence goes on from JAOXJP010207090.1 coordinate 11,377, forward strand.
TAATATAATTCAGTACATTTAATGGGTTCTTGCTTCTATGAATCAGGATTTTTTTTCATATAAGGGTTTTGCTTAGATTTAGTTATTTTCTTTCAAGAATCATTGTTATGGTTCATTCTACTGCATTGTTAACAGAAAGAAAAAGAATCTCCTACACCCAAGTTTGTTTGTCCCCCTGTGTCCCCACACCACAGGTTGAGACGTGGTTTTCTTTTTTAATTTGTCGCCTTTTTTTAGGTATCTACTTTTTCATTTGAACACTTTTTTATTGTAATAACCATAGTTTTAAAGACTGGATTGGACCAGGCGGTCCAAAATGGTTTGACCAGAACTGACACCCTAAATGGTCCTAAAGAAGCTTAAAACTGTAATCTCTCAAAAATCGGAGGGAGGTTTGGATCTGCTCCTCTTAACTAACGCTCCTCCCCGCCTCCTGTCAGGGGTGGGCACATCAGCCCTGCTCCCCGCCCCCCCCCCCACCCAGAAAAAAAAAAAAAAAGTATAAATCACTCTTCAGCACTGATGTACCCACCCCCCCTCCCGATAGGGGCGGAGAGGAGCGTTAGTTAAGAGGAACCT
>JAOXJP010207101.1:0-25883 GCA_025762735.1 Platanus orientalis
TGTCAAGACCTAGGAGAGGCCCCACCTTTTTGGGGTCCACTGTGGTGGCCCAAAAATCCAAGTTGGCTGCTATTTCAGTACCCAACGCCTGTTTGTTTCCTGAATTAAATTCAGGTATTAAACAAACAGGTGTTAAACAAAAAAAAACAGGCATTAGGCTTGTGATAAATGATTGTGTGACCCACTTTGGGAGATCATATCTCCGCAAGGCCTATAGGGTTACACAGTGTAACCCTAAAAGATGTTCCCTTCCTCAAACCACAGATCTCACAGTGTTGGGACCCACTGAACCGCCCCAAAAGATTGCACAAAGGTGACAATCTGATAAGATTTCCCAACTCCTGTTTTTCACCCTGAATTAAATTCAGGCATTGGAAAAACAGACGTTGAGGTGATAAAAGGCGTTAGGCCTGTAAACCAAAAAAATTCATTTTCTCTTTTCTCTCATTTCTTTTAGGGTTAACATCTAATCCTAAAAAGTCAAATAGTAAGCCATTTAGAGGGGTCTATCATCCCTCTAAAGACCTAACCCATTGGGGGTCTCCTTTATCTAGAATATGACAAATTTAAAGACAGTTCTTGAACTGTTCATGAACCAATGCCTGTTTTCTACCCTGAATTAAATTCAGGCGTTGAGAGCAAAAACAAGCGCTAGGCCCGAAAGAAATTCAGTTAACCTCTAGTTCAAAATAAACAAGGTGTAGACATTTTAATTTACATTTAACAAAGCATGAAAGTGAACATAGGACTAAAACTTATATGAATGGGAGAAGCTGCCCTAAAAAAATGGGTATTTGGGGTGCCTAACACTTTCTCCAAGTGCAACCAAACAACTTATCCTAAATCTCAGGAACTTAGACCAGTACTAGGAGTTAAACCCCTAAACCTTCGGGTCTAGACTTCTCCTCTTCACCCAAAGAGGAGAACCGATGCCCAACTCCGTCGGTTAACCCCGAGTTGGTGGCGACTACAAATAAAGTCTAACCCTCCTATAAAAAAGGGTTAACAACCTTTCATGCACCGGCATCACGCACCGAAGAGTGGGCCTGGAATCCACGGGTGGGCGGGGGAATTAGAATCCCGTCCCCCGCCCGAAACGCCGATGTTCACAATCATCTTATATGTAATGATGAAAATGACGAATAAAACCACAACAACCAAAAGTCAAGTTGACCACACTGCATCACTCCCTCTCTTTTGACTAGAAAATGAGGCTTCTTCCATGTTTTGCTACGATAATGCAACAATCTTCCTCCCATTGGGACCATCTTGCATAGCTTAAAACTTATGAAGCTTAGTTTTTGCCTTTTCACAGGACCTATTAGAGTAATGAATTGCTCCCAAGTAACCTTGAACCTGTTCTTAGCACTCAGGCTATGTTTCAAAAATCCTTGTGTGATGTTTCTTGAAGACAACTTAATATTTCATACGCCTCATTTGACCAAGCTTTAATGTGTAAATTAACAACCATAACATCAAGTTAATGTACTTCTTCAATTGAGAGTAAACATGGCTCCATGGGTCACCCTGTTGAAATTTTGACAACATAACAATGTAAATATGACCCATGGAGCTAAGTACCCCGTATTAAAGAGGATGTGATCTAATAACAATGTAAATATGATCCATGGGGATAAGTATCCCGTATCATGTTAGGGTACCTTCTCTTTCATTCTTCCTCTTGCAGCTGGACCTTCAACCCTCACTCTCTTCTCTAGACATCTTCTTCCTCAACTCCCTAGAGTGCAAGGATGCCCTAACATCTTTCATAGAGATTGTATCATTTTCATAGAGTAAGGTAGTAATAAAGTGTTCATATGATGGATGTAAAGAGCATAAAACAATATAGCTTGATCTTCTTCATCAACTTTGATACCAATATATATCAAATCCATAATGATTTGTTGAATTCATCAAGGCAGGTTTTAAGGGACATACCTTATCTCATTCTCAAAGTATAGAGGTGTTGTTTTAGATACAACTTGTTCGTGAGACTTGGTCATGTACAAGCTCTCTAACTTGAGCCACAACCCAACTATAGTAACTTCATTTGCAATATCTCGGAGGATCTCATCGGTCAAGCACAATTTAGTTATGCTGAGTGCCTTGATGTTGAGTTCTTCTCTATCGTCTTCCATTATCGTGACATAAAGCTTCTCCTTCCCTGCCAATGCTTTGTATACTCCTTGTTGAATCAACAAAGCACACATCTTCATGTACCATAAATTGAAGCTGTTTTGCCCATCGAACTTCTCTACTTTGTACTTTATTGCTATTTGAAAAAACCCCCAATTGAACAACCTAGAGCTCTTATACCGATTTGTTATGTGGAAACCCTGGATTTAGAGTTCATATGCAACAAAATAAAAGGAAAAACAAAACGGCAAAAGAACATCAATCACACAAAGCACACAAACGATTTACGTGGTTCAACTTGAATCCTACATCCACAGGCGAAAACGACAAGAGAATTTCATTATGAGTAAAGAAACCAGAGATTACCAGAAGTGTGACGACACAATTCTCAAGAAACCCCATGTAACCCACAAAAACTCTATACTTCACGCAGGTCAGATCGGACCCTAAAACGTGTCAAATGGCAAAGGATTCTTGTTGCTCACCATTGGCCTATTTTCAGGTCATTCAAGTTCTTCTCCAGGGTTGCATCTCAGGTTAAATCCGAGACACCATCACAAGATCTTACGTGGCTGCTAAAGAAAAAGGGGTTTGTGGAGAGATTAGATGGATGAAGGGATGTTTTGTATCTCCTCTATTTTGCGTAATGGTACATCAAAAGGGTTATTCAAGTCCTTTAGTGGTTTGAGGCAAGGTGATCTGTTGTCCCCCTTTTATTTCATTAGTCATGGATGACCTAAGCGCACTACTCAAGAAAACAGAGGGTGGGAGGTTGATTGAAGGCTTCTATGTGGGAGATACTAGCCAAAAAAATTTCTCATCTACAATTTGTGAATGATACAATTCTTTTCCTAAAAGCGGACGAGGAGTTCATTCGAAACATGAACGCTTGTTTAAAGATGTTCGAGTTGATTCTGAGTCTTAAAGTAAATTTAGCCAAATCACGTATAGCTGAAATCAATGTGGATGGGCATAGGATGATGGGATTGGAAAATGTTATTGGTTGTAAAATTAGTGAATGGCCTTTGAAGTATTTGGGTCTTCCTTTGGGTGGCAACTATAGATCTATATCATCGTGGGATCTGGTGGTTGAAAAGGCATAAAAAAAGTTTGCATGTTGGAAAAAGTCATACATTTTAGGGGATGATAACTTTATTCAACTTGGCCTTAGCAAACATTTGGGGATATTACATGTCCATATATAAGATGCAGTGTAATGTGACAGAGGTGTTGGACAAATATCAAAGACTTTCTATGGGAAGGAGGGTTGGAGAAAAAAGATCATCTTATTAGGTGGGATGTGGTTTGCAAATCAAAGGAGACTGGAGGTTTGGGCATTGGAAAATTAAAGGAGAGGAACATGGCACTTTTGGAAAAATGGTCAATGAGACTCACTATGGAAAGAGGAAGCTTACGACAATCCATCATTCATAGTAGATTGGAATGGTTAAGAGAATGGATTGGATTACAACCAAACCCTTCCTCATTCTTTGATTTGGAAAAACATCATACAGATTGCTCCCTATTTTACTCTCATACTCGATTTATTGTGGATTGTGGATGCCATATTAGGTTTGGAAAGATTTATGGTTGGGAATTTAACCCTAGCATAGCTTTTTCCACACCTATTTTGTCTCTCCCTCGAAAAGATGCTGCTGTGGCTGATATTCTTTCTATTTCTTCAACTGGCCTTTTTGGAACTTGCTTTTTTTCTAGAGTCGTATGAATGGGAAGTTTCTAGCGTGTTTGATCATTCAGACCAGCCTAAGTATGTGTTTATATCACCTTTCGATATCAATATGAGAGTTTGGAGTCCTGTCCCTTGTAGGAAATTCTCCACTAAGTCTTTCTTTTTGATTCTCTCTAATGATCATTCAACTTCTCCTTCTCCCCTGTTTCCTAACCGAAAGGGATGGGAAACTTTGGCTCCTCCCCGAGTTAAAGCTTTCACTTGGATGGCTATCTTAAACTGAATCAATACTTTGGATGTAATGCAAAGGAGGCCATATTATGGTCACATCTTCGAACATGTGTTGACTTTGTGGGAATGATGGTGAATCAGGTGGACATATATTTTTTTTCATTGTAAGTTTTCAAGAAAGATATGGGCATTTTTATCTTGGCGTTAGTGATACTGGAATCCACTAGTGACTTGATTTCTCAATGGGGTGGTGGGAGAATGGGGGTGAAAGCCAAGTTACTCTTGGAAGCTTTATTTTAAGGAATATTGAGGATTATGGAAACAGTGGAATAGAAGAATATTTGACAACAAGAAGGGATCATTGGAAGTGATTGATTCAATTGCATGTGAAGTGGGTTCTTGGTTCTTGGTATATAAAGGAATTCAAGGATCTATCTTTGAATGATTTCATGAAAGAATGGATATCTTGTATCCTAACTGATTCTCACAAGGATAGAGATTAACCGAAGGTATGAGTTCCTTCTCCTGCAAGTTGAAACTAAACTTTGATAGGTCCTCGATGGGTAACTTGGGTCCTGCGGGTTTTGGATGCATTCATTGTTCATGATGATTCGAGTAACATTATTTTTGTGTTGAGCAGTGCATTAGAAATTTGGGACTCCACTAAGGTGGAACTAGTGGGCCTATTTGAAGGGTTGTGTGAGCTAAAGTGGAGGGGTCTATGAGGATGTCTAATGAAGGGGGACTCGGCAGTGGTAGTGAGTTGGGGGCATTGGAAAAGTGAGTGATCATGGAAGTTGGCTCATTACATTCGGGAAGCTTGATATCCCTTTATTTCATATTTTAAGATCACATAATGAGGCTGCGGATAAAATTGCTGGATGGGGTGTGGGGCTATCTGAGGTTCACAGGAAATTTTATGCCATATTTGAGTTGATGTATTATGATTGATTGCATATCTATTGTATACCTCTTGTATATCTTGTAATTTGTCTATTGCAATAAAATTTGTGTTATTTATCACACACACACACATATTTATATTCTATTCAACATAGGGTAAACATAATAACATAAATTGTTGCTTAAAGGAATTGCATGATATTATCCAAATTGTTTTACCTGAGTCGGAGTAAACTAATCATGAATTCAACCTCACCCTGTGCTAATCCAACTGAAATTTCAAGCCACCTTGAATTCATTTCAGTTGACTTATTGGAATTCTACGAAATCTGTTACTCTGGAGCCTTAATAACAGGATGCTCATGCCTGGGGTTGCCACTTATCTGCTTCTGCTATTGAATCTTTCTCGTGCTCTGGTTCTCAGATTTCTAATCCCTTCATCTTCTTACCATCAACTGCCATTTCCCTGATTCCACTAGGACCCCATTCAAGTCTGTCTGTTTGTATCAGTCCATTTCATTTTTTTGTCTAAATATTTCTAGTTTTCCAATCCTTATAGTGAATTTCTTCATTGTAAAGAAATACATTTAAAATTCTTTTATGCATTATTGTTCACAAATGTTTTCTTGACACATGCTTTCTGAATTCCTTGAGATGACGGTCCCTAGGGGTGTCAAGTGTCAATGAGCTGAGCTGAGCTGGGCCAAGGCTCTGCTTAGCTCAGGCTCGTCACATGAAGCCAAAGCTCAGACTCGACTCAGGGTGCCGAGCTCAGGCTTGACTCAGGCTCGTAAAGGTAGGCTCTTGACTCGGGCTTGTAAAGGTAGGCTCGGTTCAGCTTGCCAGAAAGGAAAGGCCCATTAGTCCAACTTGTCTTGTTTGTACATTGCTATTGTCACAATATATAATATATAAAGTCATTATAATTATTATTATTACTAAATTCTCAACCAAAACGGGCTTTTAGGGAGCTGAGCATAGTGAAGCTCAGTTCAGGCTCACTTAGGAAATGGGCTTAAATCAAGGCTCAGGCTTGTCCCTGTGAGCTTAAAACAAGGCTTAGGCTTGGCTCATCAACAGCCCTTGCAGTACCTAGACTATACATTTGTTATAATGACTTGAAGTTTTTCCTTTCCAATACTTCAACACTTCTTATGCAGACAATGAAAAGAGGCTCTTGTATGTTCCACCCCACAAGAGAGCAAGATTCAAAATGTGTATAATGTGGGGTTTATTTAGAGTATTTTAGGGGTTGGGTAATCATGTAACAAGGCCTTTTGTGCCATGAGATTTTTTAGTCCAAGGGTGTTTTTGTAATAAGACTTTATTGCTAAGGGCATTTTAGTAATTTTAGTGACTCAACTAGTCAAAGTGGAACCCTCTTAGAGTGCGGGTTGAAATTCTTTAGAAGGCCTTCAATTTTAGTACTTTAGTTTTTACAAAGTCAATGTTTTAATAGTTTTGAGTTTAAGAAAGTTTTAGGTATCAAGTAGGCTAGTTAATTTAGGACTTTCTATTTTAGTTCTTGCTATTTACTTAGTGTTTTGAGCCTATATAAAGGGCTGCATGTTTTGTACTTGGTAGCTATGGAGTATGGAATATTGAAATAAAGTTTGGTTTTTGATATGGGTTTTGTTCCTTCTCTCCCCTTTCCATGGTGTAGCCATGTGGATACCCTAGGGCTTGTCCCTGTCTTCTTCTTGTACTCTTCCTCTTCTACATTCTTCACTTCTCTCTTGTTCTTCTAATTTCTTTTCCTCCCTTCTTTTTCTAAGTCTTATTTTGTTTTTATATTCTTCTTCCAATATCTTCCTCATTCCTCTTCTATTTCCTTCCTAACTTGCTGCAACATCATTCATTCAAGTGCTGGAATTCAAAGCGAGCTACAAAAAAAAAGAAAAAGAAAATACCTACACATGTTTGGAGATCTTAGAACATCAAATCTCCCATATCGGCACCATCAATTGTAGGTAATATTTTCCTTATTTCATCATGTTATTATCCCCATCATATCCCCTTACTAACCCCTCTTGATTCTCCCATTTTTCATTAAGTTCTAATCAAAGATTCCCTTTTTTGGTTTAGGGTTTTTTATTAAAGAAAATGCTAGACTGAGTTTTATATAATTTGACAAATCAAACAACTTAGAATTGCATAAAATTTTAAAAGTAAGACCCTTAAGTACGTCAAAATCTACCCTGAAAATGTCGTAATTTTCTGATGCACGACAAGGTACTTTGGAAATTTTGGGTCTCTACCCCCAAATTCCAGAATTACCCTTTTATCCTTTTTTCTCACTCTTTTCTTCATCTTTTCTTAGCCAAACTCTTCTAATTCTCTCTCTTTGATTATTTTCTTCATTTTTTAAATTGTTCCTACAAATTTGAGCTATTTTGGTGAGTAAAATTCAAATCTTGGATTGTTTAAAGTGTATTTTTGCTTCTGCAATATTTAATTTGGTGATATTTTGAGACATTTGACCTCATCCTGCATCAACATCGAGCATTAAAGTGTTTTTTTATCTCCCCTTCTGATAGACCATTTAATGGATTGGCCAGATCTTCATTTTTATATTGCACAAAGTTAATACTATATTTTACCTTCTCTTGTTGATAGTAATCCATCTTACCAAATTTGTATTGTTGTTGGATTTGCAGGCATTTATTCACCTAATGCATATCGTGGATTTGCGCGAGAATTTATTAAGGATTTGGAAAGAATCAGGTTGTTAATCTGTTAAATCTCTGTCAACAGATAAACTTTTTTAAAAGAGCAATCAGATCAGACTGATCTGGAAACCGGGACTATGATCAGTCCGATTTTTCAATGAAATTAGCTATATTTTTTTTCACTTGTTTCTGTTGCCATTTTCAAGGCTGGAATATATTTTCTAACTGACTTATTGAATGGCATACGAGTGCAGACCCAGAGCCATACTCGACATCATCAAATCAGGCGAGAATTTTAGGATATCCACTTCAACGAAAATGCCAGAACAGGGAACATGTGAACGTTGTGGTTATATTTCCAGTCAGGTGTGCCTTGTTTGTTCTTTTTTTTCCCTTACATAAAGTGATACGTGATAATATAACACCTGCAGATCTAACATTTTTTTTTCCTGATCTCAAGGTATAATTCATGATCTAGGAAGCATTGATATCTTTTCTAAACAATAAATATAACCTTGAGATGACATATTTATTGGTGAAATACGTATGGGCAAATATAAAGCACTCATCTGTAGGCATGTGATCCACAGTCAATGGGATCTCATCCTTTTATAATCCATTTAATTGGGCATGAATTTCAAGGGTTGATGCAGTACACAAGCCCAAAGAAAGAGTTATAAATCTGAAACCATAAGGTTCTATAAGTGAACTGGTCAAATAGGGACAGGTGTGGGTTCAAATCAGGTCAGAGTAGAGTCAAAACAGAGTCTATTTGAAGGGGAAAACAGCAGGGTAAGTACAGAGCCTGTGGGGTTTTAAGATGTGACAGGACACTTGCTTAAAAGGGGAAAGATTATGGTACTGGACAGCAGGGTGTATATGTGTAGGACTGAGGTGGGCGCTGTTCTAATAGCCAAAACAGAATCTGGGCAGCAAGGGATCAGTGGGGTTTAAATGTTTCACAAAGATTAGGTCAAGGAATTTAACCAGTAGGTCATGGATTCTTTCTGACTGTGCCAAGTGGTCAGTCATTAATCTCCTAATTTCGGGCAGGACACGTTCATAGCACACTACCTCTCTATGTTGTCCACTAGCTAGATGTTGTTTCAGCTAAGTTATCCCACCACCTTTCATCTCTTTCCCAGAATAATTGCATCTTGTTTTATATCTGTTCACAACTATTCTAGTGCCATGTGAACACCCAATATCCTCCTCGTCCTGCCTGTGTGAACAACGAGGCATATTCGTAATCCTGCAAATAAATAAGTCATTCCATAAATACAAATACAATAGAAGTATTATAGAACACAATTAAAAGTGTAAAACATATGCTAAATTTAAAAAACAAAAAACCAGCTGCTCACAATAGAACATAGAGAAACATATTATGTTTTAAAATGTTCTAAATGTTTTCTATAATTTCTTGGATTTTTTTTTTTTTTTGTATTTTTAATGGATTTCCATTAAAAAATTAGAAAAATTAAAAAAATACAGAAAACATAGTACCATTAAGAGAAATATACACAGTTTGTTTTAGTGTATTCTAATATGCTTCTTGTATTTTTTCAAAATTTTTGGCATTTTTCTTTTTTCTTATAAAAAAATTAAATAAATATAAAAAATAATTTTATGTCAAAACCCATCTTCACCTACTAATAAATTAACCACTAACATTTACCTCTAAAAAATAAAATTTTAAAATTTTCTTTAATATTTTTGAAAAAATATTTCTAATTTTTGAAAATTACTTTTGATTTCTTGAATGTGTATATCTATTAGATATGATATGCATGACTTATACAAATTTAGAAGGATTAGAGAAAAAATAAGCCACTTGTCAAAGTTGTTGACGAAATTTGGGGTTTTGGTTTTGATTCATTGATCCGACCTAAATACAAGTTTTAAACTGAAAGGGACTCAAGTGGAGTCCTACATTTATCTTTAGGAAGCTAGATCCATAAAAAATTTACAAAAAACAGGGTTTTAGGTGAGTTTTTGCCGCTGTGATACTACGATATTGTAGGGGTATCGCGTCTCGCAGGGGTTTTAAGGAAAAAGATTGAAAATCTCACGTATTGCGAGACATGTGCATTTCGCGAAATACGTGTTGTGATACATGTGAGTATTAGTGATATTTAAAACTTGGGGGGGGTAACCATGCCCCCGATACTTTTAACCATGATAGTATGAGGAACAAAAACACCTAACTCTGTTAATAATTGTTTAAGCCACAAGGGCTTCTACACATCATGTGCCATGGACTTCAATTTCGCCTCAACACTAGATCTAACAACTACTGCTTATTTCTTACTCCAAGTAATCAAATTTCCTCTCACCAGAGTACAATGCCCTGAGGTAGATCGTTTACCAGTTGCTGATCCTACCCAATTTGCATCAGTATACACCTCTACTCTGATGTCCATGAGAAGAATAAAACACTCCTTTCCCCATGCAACCTTTGAAGTATTTGAGAACTTGATAAGTAGCCTCTATATGAGCTAGTGTGGGAGTATGCATGAATTGACTGACAACACTGACTACATAAGCAACGTCTGGCCTAGTCAACGACAAGTATATGAGATGCCTCACTAGGTGTTGATATCTCCTTGCATCAAATTTTTTTTTTTTTTAGGAGAGGTAAATGGATCACTTTATTGAAAAGAGGAAAACAAAAAACAAACACAACATCACTGAGGAGGTGAAGAGGAAGAAAAAAAGAAAAAGAAAAACAAGACAAGAAATAAATATCCTCCACCCGATTTCCTCAAACTCTACCCCCACAAACACCTAGTCAAACATGGATTTATAGATAAAGATCAACAGCTCCGCCCAAAATCTATCATTTCTTTCAAAGATACGAGAGTTCCTTTCTTTCCATAGACTCCAACAAATGAACACCTGGAAGGGCTTGCTAGATGCTAAGAGGCAACCTGTCGATGTCTTTACTCCACCAACCCCGAATAAGATCATAGAATTGATCATGGAAAACCTAAGAAATCTGAAGATGAGAGAGAAAGAAACCTCAAACCCTAAGCATCATAGGACAATGCACATAGAGATGATTGACCATCTCTTTCTTGCACATGACACATCTGTTTGCTAAGTTTCACCCTTTTACTTTGGAGATAATTGATTGTTAGAATTTTATCCAAATATGCATTCCACAAGAAGAATGAAATTTTAGAGTGAATACCCAGATTCCAAATCATTCTAAACGGAAAAGACATTGCCTTAGTCCCAATTAGCGCATGATTCAGAGATTTGGTAGAAAACCTCCCTTTTAGAGGACTCTACGCCATAACATCCAAACTATTAAGAACCGGCCTAGTCCCATTTAAGATCCTTAGCAAACTACACAACTCCCCCATTTCCCAATCATTCACATGCCTTGTAATCCTCGACATCCACACATTCACCTTAAAATTAAAGGAATTTGCCTCCGAGCTCTACTTATCCTTCGTTAATGAGAAGACGTTATAGATTTTATCCTTTAGAGGGGTCTCTCCAATCCAAAGGTCACTCCAAAAATTAATATCATGGCCAAAATCCAATTTAAATCTAATAAATTTCCAAAAAATCTCCCTTCACCTACATAATAGATTTCCAATGCCACAACCATTCCTCCCCCGGACCTCCTTGGATTCCCAAATTAACTAAACTTCAAATAATGCCACCACCACCCTACACCATAAACTATCCCTCTCCCTCTCCCTCCCAAATCTCCAAATCCATTTTTCCAAAAGAGCAATATTATAGAACCTAATCTTTCTAATGCCGAGACCGCCAAAGTTCTTTGATCTACATACCAAGTTCTAATCAATGAGGTGATATTTATGATGTTCAGGGTCATCGTTGCAAAGAAAACCTATAATCATTCTCTCCATATGATATGATTGTCCTAACACCGGAATCGTGAAAAGAGATAGAAGGTAGTTGGGAATAGATGCCATAACCGCTTTGATCAAAATTAATCTACCCCTTTTAGAAAGCAACGAAGCTTTCCAAGATTCAAGCCTACTTTCCATTCTCTCAATCACTGGATTCCAAATCACCTTGGATTTAAATGGTGCACCCAAAGGCATCCCAAAATAGGAGGATGGAGGAACACCTATCTGACAACCCGAAATCCAAGCCAAACTATCCAAGTCCAAGACATCTCCAACACTAAACACTTCGCTTTTTGCTAAATTGATGTTCAAACCCGTCACCGCCTCAAAGGCACATAGGATACAACGTAGAAAACCAATTTTCCTCATATTTACTTCACAAAAAATCATCGTATTATCTGCAAATTGTAAATGCGAGATAGAAATACTCCCGGATTCCACCTCAAATCTTGAAATTAAGCTCCTCATGGCTTTCATAATCATTTTGCTTAATACACTGGAGACCATAATAAACAAATATAGGGACAAAGGATCATCTTGTCTCAAACCTCTCGAGATTTAAAAAAAGCCTGCTGGAGTTTCATTCACCATGACCAAAAAGGAAACCTAACACAATAGAAAATCCAACTTCTCCATTTAACCTCAAAATCCATACGGGGTAAAGTTAATTTGGATTTTCCTTGAGCCTATGATTTGGGTTATAGGAACAATAGCCAGCTTACAACCAAGCATCCCTGTCTCCTTTAGGATATCAAACACATACTTCCTTTGGGACAAGAAAATACTGTTCTTTGACATTTTAAACTCTATATCCAGAATGTACATGAGTTACCCCAAATCTTAAATTTTGAACTCCTTCGCTAACTTTATCTTCAACTGCTTCACTTTGGATTCATCATTTCCAATAACCATTATGTCATTGACATAAACAATCAAGGCTGTAAGTCTACTTTGCTAATGCAACACACACCAAGGGTGGTGATTACTTGGGGGGTGTCTGGGCCCAAAGTAGACTAGGACTTCATTAGTACTTCAACATATTTTGTTTGGGCCAAGACAACATGGTATGTGTGGAAATTTGTGATATCTAGGGGTTTTGGAAACAATGGTTTTATAGTATAGTATATAGGGCTTTAACAGGGTAAAACACTGGTTGTATAAATAGGATCCTTTAGCTCAAAACAATGCTTTAAAGATCAATAACTAGGGACAGAAATCGGATTAAATGAAGTATTGCTTTTGATGGAGAAAGCATGTGAATCAGATTATAAGTTGATAGGGCCACTGATGGTTCAAAACAGGGACTGACAATGGGTAAACGGAGCTTAACGATTCGTAGTTTCAGGTTGAGTTACTGTGATAACAGCTACCAATGGTTATGGTAATATAGGATTTAGTTCTTCAGAATTCCACCCTCAAACAGGGTAAAATATCATGAATAAAAGGGTTTTAGCAGATCACTTGCTGTACAGTTAAGGGACAACTGAGTTTAAATTTGGATTAATCAAAACAGAAAGGATTCATATCCTTAGTCTGTCGCGGGTCATGGGATGAGGTAGAAGGCACAAAAAATAGGTGGAAATGGTGTAGCCGCTAGGATAAAGAATGTCTTTCTGGTTCATGGGTTGCAAACAGCCAGAAAAAGTAATAAGAGAGAGGATGTTACAGGTTCGGAAGGTGCTTTAATAGACAAAACCAACTTATGAAAGAAGAAAAGAAGAAGAAGGAAGAAGATAAAGAAGAAAAGATAATACCTATGTGAAATCACCAACTCACATCTTGGAAATCACCAACCAAGATCAAACTCTAGGCACAAGAGTTTGAAGAAAACCATTTTACTCGTGGAAGAGAAGAAAACACTCGGTAAATTCTTATTCATTTCATCGTATCAAATTCAAAAACGTGCAGCCCATATATAGGCTCACAAACTCAAGGCAATGGTAAGAAACCAAACTAGAAACTTCTAAACTACTAGCTTACTTGATACTTAAGACTTTCTTAAACTCAAAACTACTTGTGGACATCACAGAATGGGGCCGTAGGTTTGTCAAAATTTGGGTGCTGACACTATTAAAACCTTTATTTTCTAAAAACAAAAACTGCCAAAATCAGACCCCTCTAGAAGATTTCTGATGCAGCATGCATATGGATTAGTGAGTGTGTGCAAGGGAAGTCAGACATACAAATTATGCCAAGTAATGTCACAGCATAAACAAGATTCCTACTTACACATCCACACCCGAATTCAGATATAATTTAATTAAGTCCAATAAACATGGTAAGAATTAATGGCCTATAAAACAATTAAACAAAAGAGGACCTAAATTATATGCATGAACCCCATCAAATTAGAAGATTAACTCCACTCATAGTGCTGTCCAGAAAATCAGGGTAGTATAAAGTAAAATAAAACTAGGTGAAATTAATGCAAATACTCATGAATTAGTCAAAAGTTAATAAGGGAACTAAGGGGAACTCAGTAAGCAAAATTAGGAATAGGTGTATGGACTGTAGAGAATCAGATTTCTCAGTAATTTAGGGATTTAACAGGGTCTACTAGCCAACCAACATGTCCAACCAAATCAGCCACCAATGGGATTCAAAAGAGGCTAAATAAAATCAGATAAATACCTCCTGTCGGTGCAGCAAACCTGTGTAGACCCCAATGAGATGGATAAGAATCTGATGCCATGGGAAAATAGCTCACTAGATCAAAATTTCTGATGTCCCACACTTCTGTAAGCCTGATAAATATCTTGCAACCAGTTTAGTGATCCCAGAAGAAAGAAAAATATGCTCATCAGTTTTAGGAAAATTGCTAGCAGTAGAAGTATCGCCCAAGAGACTAGAAGAAATTCCCAGAAGGTCTCGATCCAACTCCCACAAGTGAAAAATCCAGAGCTGATGTCATGCAGAGGATTTCCTGGGCAGATTCACGTCTGGGCAGTTTTCTGGGACAGAGAACTATGTGTGGTTTGAGTTTTGGGGGATGAAAACAGCTCCTTGAGAATCGTTGAAGGGTTGCTAACACCCTGTAGAAAACTCCCAATCAGATCCCTAAAAGGGAGGAGATGGGACCAGGTCTCGCACGATACCTCCACAGGCTGGTTTTAACGCCTGGTTTTGTCAAAACTGGATGGGACCCACCACTAAGCCATCGAAGGAGCAAAGAGATGCACCGAGTAGGATCGTCCAGGCCTCTTGAGTATTCCCACAG
This sequence comes from Platanus orientalis, assembly GCA_025762735.1. Classification (NCBI taxonomy): domain Eukaryota; kingdom Viridiplantae; phylum Streptophyta; class Magnoliopsida; order Proteales; family Platanaceae; genus Platanus; species Platanus orientalis. The sequence continues at coordinate 14,734 of JAOXJP010207101.1, forward strand.
AGGGGTTTTGAGTGAATATCAAAGGTTAAGGAGCAGTGTTGATTCTCGTCCAGGTACCTTCAATGGTTTGTTCACGTTTGAACTGTTGCATTCAACAAAGAACTTCTTCAAGTTAGGGCTATGCCCTTGGAAACCTATTTTGATGAGTACTTCAACCACGAGCACTGATCTTGTTTGCTCCAAATCCCTCAAATCTTCGAACATTAATGCAAGGTGATCAATCTTTGCCAACTGTGAATTTCAACAAACAAAAAAATTTCATAAACAAATAAAGAAGAATGAGGTGAGGAGTTCCTTTGATCTAAGGAGGAGGGAGTAGCCTTCACTACCACCGTTAAACTAGGCTTTCCCTAGACCCATTCCAGGGTTTTATGCACTCTGTTTGCAACCAAGAAGGAAGAAGAAGAAAGCTTTAAAGGGACCAGATGTGAGAGACAAAAATTTATTTTCTTCATTGCATAAAATCAATACTGGTTGTGTGGGGTGTTTTTATAGCCTCCATGGTTAGGTTATTACAACGTAAAATAGAGAAATCCCAAAAATAACCCCCCTAGCACAATATCATACCCAAAATAACCCTATACTATAGAAAATAACCAAAATACCACTAAATATACTACTAAGAAAAAACTACCCTCAAATAATGTGCTAGGGAATAATACATAAAATAAAAAATGCTAATGAAACCATAACATGGGCGCGACCCTCTTGCGTCGTCTCTTGTAAACTTGAAACTCCTATTTGGACCTGATGTCTTCATCATGATGCCTCGTCTAAATTCCTCAACCACTTTTATAATTGCCCTCCAACAACTACAACCATAAAGGGTAGAAGGAGTCACAGCTTCCCATTTGCTTACTCCCATATTTACAAGCTATGACTTGACACCAACGACTATCTCTTTCTTGCCCAAATCTCCACAACCACTTGGATAAGAGTGCTTTATTAACATTTTTGATTTTACATATCCCCAAACCGCCTTTAGGTCCTTTACTCCTTTGACTTACACACCTCATTCCAAGCTATTAAGTGCATACCATTGTCTTCCTTTATTTTTCCCCAAAGAAAATCTCTTTGACATTGCTCTATTCTTCTTTTCACAGAAGTCGGAAATGAGTAAATGGAAAGAAAATAAGTGGGGAGGCTGGCCAATACTAACTTGATCAAAACCACTCTCCTTCATTTTGAGAGATAGCTGCCTTTCCTCCCTGTCAGTCTTTTCTGAATCCAGTCTATAACCACATTCTAGGAAGTAATGCTTTTGTGCGTAGCTCTTAATGAAAGGCCCAAATAGGTAGTGGGTAGGGACCCGACCAAGCAACCAAGAGGATTAGCCAATCTAGTTAAATTATCCACCTGCCTAATGCCAAAGATCCTACTTTTATGCAAGTTGACTTTCAGACCTGACATTGCCTCATAGCATCTAATAACACATCTTAGATATTTCAGTTGCTCTTCCAAAGCTCTACACATAATTAGAGTATCATCTGCAAACTGGAGGTGAGATACCTTTTATCCCATTCAACTTCACCTCAAGTTCTTCAAGAAGTCCACCTTGAAAAGCTTTAGAGAGAAGGGCTCCAAAAGCCTCCGCCACAATCAAGAAAAGAAAGGGAGAAAGGGGATCCCCCTGTCGCAAACCTCGAGAGCCATGAAAATGTTATACTGTTGTACCATTAATCAGGACAGAGAAATGAGCAAACCCATAACACCTTTTCATCCATTTTCTTCGTTTCTTTCCAAAACCCATTTGTCCAAGCATATAATCCAAGAACTCCCAATTTACCCTATCATATGCTTTTTCAATGTTAAGTTTACAAAGGATCCCTGATGTGCAACTCTTAATCACTGCATCAATACATTCATTTGTCACTAACACCTATCCGCTGCTTGGCTCACTCTAAGGAAAACACTCTGGTTAGGAGATATGATGTCCCCTAGCACCGCCTTAAGTCTGCAAGCCAGAACTTTGGAAATAATCTTATACACGTTGTCTACAAGGCTTATAGGTTGGTAGTCTGAAATCTTTGTCGCATGCTCTGATTTGGGAATGGGTGATAAAAAATTCGCATTACTACTTTTATCAAGAAAAGATTTGTCATGGAAAATTTTCACTTTGTCCATGATGTCCCATTTTAGCACACTCCAACATACTTTGAAGAATGCCATGGAGAAGCCATTCGGCCTTGGAGCCTTGTCATCCTTAATACTCCAAACAACATTTTTAATCTTGCTCTCTTCAAAAGGGCGCACCAACCAGTTTTTTTTTTTTTTTCTACAGAAATTTGCGGTAATAACAAACCATCCAGTATGGGTCTTTTGATACCTGGATCATTGTAAACTTTCATAAAATAGGAAGCAATATGATTGTTTAGGCCAGCTGATTCCACCTCATTACCATTTTCATCTACCAAGGAGTAAATGTAGTTTGTATTAAGTCAGGTTGATGCAATTCTTTGAAAGAATTTGGTATTGCTATCCCCCTCTTTCAACCACTTGACTTTGGCTTTCTGGTTCCACTTACTTTCCTCAAACCCCGTGGTTTTTGCATAATCTTGCTTTGCCAGGTTTCTTAATTGTCTCTCTTCATTTGTGAGGCTGTGGTTCTCTTCATTTGAGTCCCAAAACTTTATTTCCTCCAACAATTGCTTCTTTTTCAGATCCACTTTGCCAAATACTTCCTTATTCCAGACCCTCAATTTATCCCGTAATAGATTAAGTTTCAATTGAAGTTTTTGCCCTAATCTACCAGTCACAACAAATGAGTCCCACCAACCCTTCAACTCCACAAAATTTGGGCTCTTCAGCCACATGCTTTCAAATTTAAAAGGTTTAGGGGTCCCTATCTGCGATTTCCCACATAAAACAATAGGGACGTGATCCAAAATAGGTCTCAGTTTGGCCAACCCAATAAAGAACGGAAAGGAGAGGTCCCATTCCGGAGATAGAAGGAATCTGTCTAACTTGCTAAGACTCAGAGTAGATTGCATATTCGACCATGTGAACTTAATGCCCGAAATAAGAACATCCCTCAGCTCGTGATGCTTAACGATGTTAGTAAACATTCTTATACCATTATTGTAGTTGCTCTCACTAGATCTATCTAATGGGCACAACACCTCGTTGAAATCTCCACAAATGCACCAGGGGCCTTCCTAATCACTTCTAATGTCATCTAATTCTTGAAAAAATTATTGCTTCCGCTTAGCAATACATGGACCATATACACCAGTAATCTACCACTTCTCTTCAGAAATTTTCAACCGACCATTTATAGAGATTGAGTATTTTTTGATGATTGAGTGCTCTATCTCAATTTTACTGGAATCCCATAGAACCCAAATACCACCTGCAGCACCAATTGAAGGTAAACAAGTTCCATCAATAAGCGGGAAAGGACATACCTTTCTCATGAATGACCGAGGCATGGATTTCATTTTTGATTCCACCAACACCAGAATCTCCACCGAGTTCGTATTCACTATGTCTTCTTTCACCAACATCCTTTTTTACCTCTTAGTTCTTGCATGTGCATTCGTTTCCTATTCCATCCTTTCTAGTCTTGCCACCTATCGATCTCAACATTCTCATTTAGTTGTACTTATCTAAAACTTTTTGATTCTAAAACATTCCTCCATAGATTTAAATTGGCATTTATTCCCTCTATAGTCTTGTCAATCAGAATAGTATCATTAGCAAATAACATACACCATGAAACTCCTCTTGTATATGACCAGCCAACTTACTCATAACCAATGCGAAGAGAGACAAACTCCACACTGACCCTTGGTGTGAACCTGCTGTGATTTAAAACTTTATCCTCTCTCGCGAGTTGTTCTAACATCTAAACTATCCCATTATATGTGCTTGAGAACCCACAATATGATCTCTCTGGGGACCCTATCTTATGCTTTTTCTAAGTTAGTAAAGATCAAGTGAAGATCTTTCTTCGTTTGTTGAACTTCTCCATCAATCTCCTAGATAAGAAAATAGATTCCATTATCAAACCCTCTAGCACAAATCCAAACTAAGATTCTTGTACTCTAGTTTCATGTCTTAGTTTGAGCTCATTCACTCTCTCACAAAGTTTCAAGACTGGCTTATAAGTTTGATCCTGTATCAATTTGTGAAACTTTGAATATCTCTTTTGTTTTTATAAATTGGCAGCGTGATGCTTATCCTCTATTCCTTTGGACTTAGTCATAATGATCTTGTTGAACAGCTTAGTTAACCAAGTCTTTGACTTCTGTGCATTTCTGCTCTTTTATTAGGATACCATCTAGTTCTAAAGCCTTTCTTGTTTTCATCTTTTTTAGAGTTTTTCTAACTTCAGATTTTTCAATTGTATGGAAGTATCCATGATCTCCAATCTCATCAGTGCTATTGATTCCTCCTAAATTGAAATTCCTTAGGTGGCCGTCATTTAATAATTTTTGAAAATGTCTTCGCATTTCTTTTGTCTTTTTGTCATTCACTAAGGTTTTTGATTCTCATTCTTAATACATCTAACATGATCTAGGTCTTTACATTTTCCTTCCCTTGTTCTAGCAAGTTTTTAACTATCTTTACAATAAGGTTATCATACGCCTTAAATATACCATTGCTTGTTGCTTCTCAACTTCTTTTTTAGCACTTATGTATCTTTGTAAATTTCCTCATTCTTAATACATCTAAGGTTTTTGATTCTCATTCTTAATACATATAACATGATCTAGGTCTTTACATTTTCTTTCCCTTGTTCTAGCAAGTTTTTAACTATCTTTACAATTAGGTTATCATACGCCTTAAATATACCCTTGCTTGTTGCTTCTTAACTTCTTTTTTAGCACTTATGTATCTTTGTAAATTTCCCCATTCTTAATTTTTTGCTAAGCCTAGAAATAGGATTTTATATATTCTAAGGGCTATTTCAAAGTTGTTATTGATTAGGAAGTGATCACTATGGACTGAAATTAGTGAAGAAACAGTGGGGGTTTAAAGAAGAGGTTTATAGCAGGTTTTAAGGGTTATGGCAAAGTGCTGCGAGGACTAAATCCAGACAGATTTAAGGGCTGATGTGGGGGTTTAATCAGGGCTGAAAAAGTCTGGTTTTGAAGATGTCTAAGGGACAAATCTGGACTGTTTTAGAAGCTGCATGGAGTTCAAAAACAGGGAAATAACAGGTTTTAAAAAAAACGTAAATCTGTGGCTGAAATTAGGCTTTAATAGGGCTGGTACCTCCGGGAAAAACAATGGGTATTTGTAGGGATTTCAGGTTGATGATGTCTGATTTGCAGAACAACACTAGAACAAGGAGGAGAAGAAAGAAAGAAAGTGAAAGAAGATGTTGGTTAAGAGGAGAAGAGAGAAAAAGAGAGGTAGATAAGGGAAGTGATGCAGACATTCAAGCTGAAGTGGGGCCCATGTGACATGTGGGTTGGATCCACATGTGCGATCCTTGTGGCAGCAAAGTGGGGGACATATGGATCATCTTGGAGCTGATTTAATTATTCTTTTATTAGATTTTATGTTAGGATTATTGTTAGCCTTATCTTTTAGCTATGTGTTGAGTTTATTCTAGAGTTCTTATGTAATTAGGAATCTTTAAATCAAAGTTGTAATCTCAGTTTTTTCTCTTTAGGCCATATTTTGCAGGGTCAAAGCTCATCCATTTGGGTTAATTTTGGTGTCATTTGAAATGTTACTTAGTTACCTTTCCAATGAGATTAAGATCTTGAGAATCTGATGTGATTTAGGAAAGTTATGGCCAAAATACTGGCATGGTATCACTTTATTACGAGATTTAGTTATTTAAGAGAGTTATTTTTAAGGAAGTTTAATTAGAGTGGGATTTGGAAATATTGACATGTAATGTTTATATATATGCTTGTAAGTTATAACCCGCAATTTTAGGAATGAAATTTATGAATAAAATAATTTTCTTGCTTTCTAGCTGATGAGGACATCATGCATTCCAGACTTACCAGAGGCGACACAGGAGAGATGGACCCCTTCTTTGGTTCCAATAGATGGTCGTCTGGGATGTTTATTTGAGTTTATTGTTTTTATTTTTATTAGACATTGTTTGTGTCTCTTGTAGTGGGGATACATTTATTTAGGGGTACTTTAGTATTTATTTTTCTCTTAGGGGTTTTTATGTCTTTTATTTTAGATGAGGGGTATATTTGATATATGTACTGGGTTTTAGGGGTATTGTGGTCCAATGGACCTTATTTTGTGTAACCCTGATCATGAAGTACTCTATATAAGCAACCCCACGGCCACTCTTTTATTCATGCAGTAGAAATCAGTTTTGAATTGTCTTGGCTTTCTTCTTCCTCTCTTTGATGTGAAGAACTAGTTCTCAAAACCTTGGAAAGGGATTAGGCTTTCACCTAGTTTAACAGTGGTGGTGGAGGTCAGCTCCTTCCCTTTGGGTTAAAAGGATTGCTATCATATTCACCTTCATTCTAACACTTCGTTGTAGATTTTTCTACTTGTTGAAAATCACATATTTCTACAAATCTCCCCACCACATCACCATCTCCAATTCTTGAGTTGATTTGGGATTTTTAAAGGCATCTACAAGGCTGGGCGACACCATTAGAGTAACTAAACAGCAAAGAAAATTATTTCTTAACCTAGGAAATCACATGTGATTCCCTAGGTGGCATCATATTGGGTGTTGGGCAGATTTGGGAGTTTCATCTCCTAACACTCCACTATGGGGATTTAATCCAATCGAAGCACATCAGGGTGTGCTAGGCCCTTGGGTGACACCAATAGAGATGGGGGACTGCTTGAAAATTCCATAAAAACAAAACCCTATCATGGGTTATTAAAGGGGTGGTGGCACATTTGGAAAGCCTGGGGCAGCAAGGTACTTCTTCAAAAACTTCATGTTTGATTGGTTTGGGACTTGGTTTTGTTGTGATCCATGCTAGGCCACATCAAAGACACATCTACTTCGAATTCTAGGTTTTAATCTTCTCTTATTTGCCTTCGTTTGAATCCTTACATAAGTTATAACTTGATGGTTGTTGTGGCATGTGCTTGGGACTGAGGTGTTAATTTTCTGGGCATATTCCTAACACTTTATCCTCTATTTTCTAACCCTAATCATATCTAACACCATCCCTCAAAACCCCATGCAATACCCCATTAATTACCTTGCTGAGGTGTTAATTTTCTGGGCATATTCCTAACACTTCATCCTCTATTTTGTAACCCTAATCAAATCTAACACCATCCTTCAAAACCCTATGCAATACCCCATTAATTACCTCGCTTACATCCACTCATTGGAACACTTTTAATTTTTTGATCACCTAGTGTTCGTTAAAATTCCCTACATAAAAGCTTGCTGGATTTTATTGTTTTGACAGTCCATATATATTCATCAACCCATGAAACATCATATTTTGATTCTTTACAATACCCAGGTTTGGAGCCTTTAGCCTATCTATTGTTTCCCCTCATTATTACCATGTTTTGAACACTTTATTATATACTTTTTTTATGCTCAGAATTTTCTGGACAACAAGCCTATTATTGATCCTTGTTCTTTAAATTAGTTGGATGTTTTAACATATTAATTAAGTTTCTTTATTGCTCCTTGCTTTGTTTTCCTTAATTCTTCTAATGCATGCCTATTCTACTTAAGAACCACCTAGTTTGCATGTGTTTGGTGCAAGTAGGAATCTAGGTTATAACACTTTATGATTTATGTGCACACATTTCACTCACTTATATGCATGCTGCATCACTAGCTCTTGGTTTCTGTGTTTTTCATTTGGCAAGTCTAAACTAGGAATGTTTTCCCCAAAGGTGGATTCCTTGGGTTTATTCAAGCTTGGTGGAGGCTAAAATCCCCCGTTTTGGGTTTGGAAAAGCTTTAAATCAAGTCTTCATCATTTCTTTTTTTTATCTTTTCTTTAATTTAAAGTATGTTTTTGCTTCCGTTATTTTACTTGACTTTTGTTTGAGATTCTTGGTTATCATTCTATATCAACTTTGGTATCATCTCCATTGTACTGCATCATGGAGGTCACTTACTCGTGGAAGATAAGATGAGTAAAGAGAAAGGGGTCGCAACCCACACACACCTTGATTCAAATTTCAAATCTTCAATTCATAATAATCGCCAATCTTTATTTCATATCTTGCTGCCTTTAAATAGGCTTACAAGATTGGCAAAATAAAATCCTAACTAATTTAGAACTCCTATATTATAAGAATCTTACTTAACAAAAACTTTCCTACACAAAGACTCCTAACTTTAAGATACTTCTAATCTAAACAAAATCCCTATATCCTAGGATTCCATATTTAAACAAACTTCCTTATAGATAAGATTCCTCTTAAGATAAAACTCCTAAACTTGACCAATTCTAGGGGCTGTTGAATTTGACTAATTGGGCCTCTCTTGGATTCTAAAATACTTCTAAAACTAACCAAATTTTGAGCTGTACGACCAGCACACTGTGGGTCCCATTTGTTGACTTTATCAGTCTGCAATGAGGTCAAAACATGGCTGGTCGTGCACACATAAAATCCCATTGATAATGGCAATTTTGCCTAATTACATAAAATTCCCTAACATAAAAATATTCCAAAATAAAAAAAACCCTTTGGCATAAAATGCCTTGTTACAAGAACATACCCACTCTTATAACCTATAAACAACTAGGGCCTTTTGGCCTTGTTACAATTAAATATCTAAGGCCTAACCATGGTCTTATAACTTCTTACCAAAAAAAGCAAAGCCTTGGGCTAGCTTAGTCCCACTTCGGTGGGATAGGTGTGTGGGTGCGTGTTTATGAGGGTCTTCAGTGGCATTGAAAGCTGTGATCACTTTTGATGTCCACTGTGGAGTTCCCCTCTGTGTGTGTGTTTCTTACCAAAAAAAAGAAAAAAAAACTTTTCACGGACACAATATGCTCCCGTGTCAGTTATTTTTTCACAAAAAATTTTAAATGATTTCCCTTAGATTCCTGATGCGGGATGTATGTACATTCAGATGCACTTAGAGATTTTATGAGTTTACACAATGTAATACGAGTTTGTAAACAAGATTCCTACTCTCAGCCAAGTACTCTCAAGTCTTGATAAGAAAATAAAGTAATGCAGCTACTCTAGATATGTTTAAAATAGAACCAATTAAAGACTTAAAACAAATCATATTTGATGCATGTGCTATCAACTCAATTTCAGACTTAGAAAATCAGCAAACATGCAATGTAAAGATACCTTAAAAGAGGTTCACTTTCAGATATGTATGTCTGTAACAGCAGTCTGATAACAAGTCCTCAAGTCTAGATTAATAAAAAATAAATGGGTAAAGCGCTAGGGTCTCGGGTTTGTTAGAAAATGGTCCAGGTCTAAGACTGAACAGGGTTAAACAGGTTGGGTATTGGGTAGAACAAAAACTGATTTAAGGATGGTTTGAGGTTGCTGTTCTAGGGATAAACAGGTAGACAGGGTATTGGTTTACCAGGAAAGGACTGATAACAGGGGATAAAATAATGCTAATTAGTGTGGGATTTGGGATACTAACCACACTAAAACAGGGTCTGTTAAAGGCTTCTCGTGGGGCCAAACCTGCTCAAGATAAGGCTGATTGGGGTTCAAAAGAAGACTAAATTCGTGGCTTATTTACAGGTCCGAAACCTGTGTATAAACAATCTGATTTCAGTGGGTGTTTACTGGGTTAATAGCCTTCAGTCAGGAACAAAATACAGGTTCTAACAGAGGGTTTTAATGGTTGTAACAAGGATTGGTTCTAGGGGAAGTGATGCAGCACAAGGGAAAAAAAATACCAAAATTGATGTAGGATATCCCAAGTGGTTCAAATAATTGTTATGAGTAAATGGTGTGGAAGCAAAAATTCAAGAATTGAATCTTAAAGCAATCAAGTGGCCACAAAATAGGGGAAATCAAGAAGTAGAATGATAGAATGAACTAGAACAGAAAATAAGAAGAAAAGAGAGAGAAAGAAGACCAAAGGGCAATTATGGAATTTTTTAGCAGAACATATGAAATTACAAAAAGACCCCCGGTCGTACATCAGAAAATTATGAAACTTTTCAGATATTTTCTGACATGCACAAGAGTTCTACAGTTAAAATTTCAGGTCAAACAGACAAAATTTGGTTAATGAAATTATATAAACATCAGTCCTACTTGAAACTTGAATAAAAACACACAAAAACCAGCAAATATATTTGAAAATAAAGAGAGAAGGAAAGGGGATTAAGATGGGAAAGAGAGAGTGAGTAGATAGAGAAGATGATGGAAGAAAGAGGGAGGGTGAGGTGGATACTCACGAGTGCACTAGGGTGCTACAATCCTCGAGAAGAGAATGGGAGCCTTAGAGGAGGTGTCACCCTATGGGGAAAGAGATACCAGGCCTATGACCTACCTTAGGAACACCCAAATCTTCAAAAACTTGAATGACTTTTATGCCTTTAAATAGGCTTGCATGCTTTGAAAAATAGAAATTATAAAATTAAAAACTTATTAACACCTAAACTTGCACACTAAGACTTACCAAAATCTCACTTTCTAAATCCTACACTTAATAAAAGACACAAAACTTATTGTATAAGTTTTCCTAAATCTAATAATTGCTAAAATCCCAAAATTTCCAAATCTTAAAGTTGCCAAACTTGAATGACTTAATATAATACCTGCGTAGAGATTCGTTAGAGCACATAGTTGAAGAGAAGAGAAGAGAAGAGAAGAGAGAGAAGAAGAAGAAGAGATGAAGGAGATTTAACGAATGGAACATTATGAGTAGGGTATTCTCATATTCTGGTATTATACCACTACTTTATTGATATACCATACTTATGATATGCTAATGGTATGGGTATATAATACCTTTATGACATACTTACCTTTATGATACACAACACTCCTCCTCAAGCTGAGTAATAGATATCAATCATTCCGAGCTTCCTGAGTAATGGCATAAATTGCACTCCCCTAAGCCCTTTCGTAAATACATCTGCAAGTTGATCTTTGGTTTGTATGCATGGAATACATATATTGCCTTTATTAATATGATCCTTGATGAAGTGCCTGTCAACCTCCACATGTTTAGTCCTGTCATGTTGTATTGGTTCATGTGCAATGTTTATTACTGTCTTATTGTCATAGTAGAGATTCAT
>JAOXJP010207102.1:0-11954 GCA_025762735.1 Platanus orientalis
CAATCTTCACCAAAGGGAGCTACTTTTTGCACCAAAAATGAACTACCAAAGAGCATAACATACCATAATAGCTAATGGAACACAGCAACAATAGATTTGAGCATTTTCAAAGCTCCAAAAAATAATTCACGCTAGGTGGTAAATATAGGGTATAGAGGAACCCTCACCGATTCACTAAAACTTAATGGAAATGCATCAAACTTGTTGTAAACGATTGCTAACATTCAGAGGCATCAAAAGCATATGAAATCAATAGCTAACAATATCAGATTTGTGCGAATCAAAGAAAAACTTTAGATCTGAGAATTTTAGGGTAATACTTCGAAAATACACTACCAGTTGTAAACAACTTCAAATGAAACTCAAATCATCACAACAATCCTTCTTTATGTTCTTGTTTAACAGTTTCGCATCATCATGAACCTTAATCCCTGCAGCTCTACTCATGGATTCATTTCATGAATGCTTCTTCGACAAAGTAGACCCCTGCATTCATTAAAAAATTCGAACAAAGCAGAGAAAGAGAGTTTGGGATCTCAAAAGACCTTACAAAATAAAATTCATGCAGAGAAAAAAAGAAGAAATAAAGGGTGGGAGAGACGAAGAAGAGAGCTTAACAGAGAAAGAGACGAGTGAGAAAAAGAGATGAAGGAGAGCGAGATTAGTAGAGAGGGTGAAGAAAAAGACCATACCAAGCAGAGACGCGGGAGAGGATGAGATATTGGAGATGATTTCCAACCCTAGCAGATAGATATTAGAGATGATTTCCAACCTTAGCAGATACGTAGCAGAGGAGGAGAGATCTAGTCAAGCAGAGACATGGGAGAGGATGAGAAATACCAAATCCTTGTTAACCCGTCCGAAGCTAGATAATATGCCTCCATCACTGTGGAGAAACCCTAGCTTAGTCCTTGTTAAACCCCACCCTAGCGATTGCTTCGCGTCGGAAATGAGATGATGAACCAAAACGCGGCATGGGTAAAACACTAGAGAGGAAGGGAATCTGATGATGGATAGGGCGAGAAGCCCTAGAGAGAGGGAGAGGGAAAGCGGGAAGAGAGATAGGGACCGCGGCAACGGAGATATATACGTGGCTATTAGAAGTGTTTTCAAACTGCTTCTAAAGGTGGATTTGCACGACTATAGCAAGCGTTTTGAAAACGCTTCTAAAGGGCTTTTTGTGGGTATTTACCAAGTGTTTTCAAAATGCTCCTAATGGTGGTTTTACGGAATTACAAAAGAAGCGTTTTGAAAACGCAGTATAAACCTTGTTTCTTATACTGAGCATTTTGAAAATGCTCCTAATGGTGGTTTTGTGCGACTTCATATGAAGCATTTTTAAAACGCCGTATAAATAGTTAATGTAGCGCTGAAAAAGGGCTATTTTTGTCATTTACCCCATTTAGCAGCATTTTTTTAGAAAAACGCTATATAATACTGTACCTTTTGCAACATTTATACAAAAACACTTCTTAAAAATATATGCTACTAAAACCCTTTTTTGTTGTAGTGAATTTAGTCTTGTACAATGCATAACATACATAACGCTACCAATGATACTAGTATATTTTAATTGATTTATGCACCTTCCATCATTTTTTAACAACTTTATATTATGATCAAATGGTGTAGATATATGTCTATAGTTAAATCATTCAAATTTTCTAAGAATAGATTCAATATAATGAGATTATTTAAGAACAATTTAATTACTATTTCTTATTAATTTAATTTTGAAAATGACATTTTTTATAGGTAAATGGTAGTGGTTAATTTATTAGTATTAATAATTATATTAACATTTATACCAAATATTAGTATGTCATCAACATATAGGAAAATAATTATAGTTTTATTATCAACAAATTTTGATTGAACACATTTATTTGTCTCATTTATTCTAAAATCATAAGATTGGATTACTTGATCAAATTTTCCATGCCACTATTTGGGTGCTTGTTTTAAACTATATAGTGACTTAATTAATTTACATATTTTATGTTCTTTAGTCATAACAAAACTCTCTGGTTGATTCATGTAAATTCCTTCATTGAAGTCACCATTTAAGAATGTGGTTTTAACATCCATTTGATGTACCACTAGATCATAAATAATAGCTAATGAAACAAAGACTCTAATAGTAGTTATTCTAGCCATCGGAACAAATGTATCAAAATAATCAACTTCTTCATTTTTCTCTAAATTATTTAGCTACAAGTCTAGCTTTAAATTTTTCAACTAATCCATTCACTCTTAAATTTTTTTTTAAATATTCATTTACAATTTATCAGTTAACATCCTGGAGGTAAGTCAATTACTTTTCATGTTTAATCTTCCATAATAGAATCTATTTCATCATTTATTACTTCTTTCCAAAATGAAGTATCTCTAGAACTCATAGAATTTGCAATGTCATATAAATGATATTACTTCTTTAGGGTCTTCATTTATATCTAAAATCGTCACAGAATTTGTAATATCATTTCTATTACTTTTTACTAAATATAAATAAAAATATTTTTCTAAATTGTAAGGGGTTTCTCTTTTTCTTTTATTTCTTTTAGGTTCTAACTCCTCAACCTCTATAGTCTATTTCTTTTAAGAACATTAAATGTAGCAGGTATTTATGTTTTCTTACAAGGAAATGTATTTTCAAAATATACTGCATCTCTTAATTCTATGAATTAATTTTATCAATTGTATCTCATTTTTCTAATGTCAGGAATCGATATGCCTTACTATTTTGGGCATACCCTATAAAGATATTTTTAATTGTCTTATATCCTAATTTTTGTATTTTAAGATATAGGAGTCTTACTAAGGCTCTACACCCCTACACTTTAAGATATTCTAAATTTGGTTTATGTTTCTTTAAAAGTTTAAAGGGTGTCTGATCTTAATATTTTAATTATTGTTTCTAATTGATTCTCTACTTCGGTTTTTTAGGTTTCTAATTTATTTAATGCATCATCTTTTGTTTTAATTAGATATACATAAGCATACCTAAAATAATCAATTATAAAAGTAATAAAATATATCTTACCTCCACAAATTACAAGTTCATTTAATTCACATATATTGGAATGTATTAGTCTTAACAATTATGTATTTCTTTGCACCTTATGAAAAGGTTTTCTAGTGATTTTTTCTTTATACAAATATCATATTTTTCTAGTTTCTCATTTTGGCATTTTGGAAGTAATCCTACATTTATCATATTTACTATAAATATATAGTTTTCATGTCCTAATCTAGCATTCCATAAATTAAAGTAGTCAATAATATAAATAAAAGAAGAAATTTTATTATTAATATTAAATGTGAACATGCCACTAGAAGCATACCCCATGCCCACATACATTCCTAAAATTCTAAGTGCATAATCCTAGAGGGGGTGAATAAGATATAATTAAATGTTTAATCCCTTTACCCCTTTTTTATTTCAATTAAGTTGATGAGTGTTGTTCAATGTTAATTCAACTTAATTAATATGTTTGGTGCTCAAATGCTAATGATTGCAAGTATAAAAATGTAAGTGACAATCATACAAAAATCACACACCACAACATAAGAATCTATAGTGGTTGCAACACCGAGGCCTAGATTCACTTTCAACTACTCAATTTATCAATCAATCACAATGATTACAAAGGATTAAGCAAACCTAATTTAACGTGTTTGATGTCTCCGGCAAACACGACCTTGGTTGTCTCTGAACCAAGGACTTACAATTCGTCACATAGTGTCTATGACCGTTGACTCGAATGAAGGGTTTAAATAGCAAGTGGTTCTCAATAACTAGATATGGTATGTTTGGTTCAATCAAAGGAATTGATGTCCCAATGTTTAGTGTGGCTCTTAATAGACAAATATACAATTGGAATCACCAAGGAAAACTAAGTCCCGATGTAGAGAGTGGCTCTTAATAGCCAAATATACCAATGGACTAGTTTCTACTTTCGCAAAAGGGAGTGTGTGAGTGCCTTTAGAGAAAGCAAGTAAACAAGTAGTCACACAACCAAATAAACCTCTACATAGGAAAATATGAGTGAAGCTCAAATGGGAAAATATCTCATGGAGATGAAATCTCCAAGGATTAACAAGTAGTAGTGGTCTAAATATGCAATATAACCACAAAGCAAACTACTATGAAAGCAAACTCCAAATGTAAAGAAAAATCTTTACCTCAACCCTAAGGTTGGGAGTTTGAATGCTGAAGTGAAAAAGCACTGTTCCCAATCTTCCTTCTCTCTTCTCTTAAAAAGGAGAACTCATTTATGGCCACAAGAAAGAAAACTGACTCTCTTCTTCTTCTTTGGAAGCATGGAAGCTTGAGTGAAAGTGTAAAAAAAGTAGAGCTTGTAGAACTCTTCTTCTTGCCCAAAAATCCCTTTTATAAAATGCCCTTAAACCATTAGGTTTAGAAAAGAGAAATTGCTCTTTTATAGTGGTAATGGCTCACTACAACCATAGGATGAGAATCATCCAAAACAGACAACAAATCCGAAACACACATTCAGAATTTGAATAGTTCTGCCTAGTTTAGAGCCCTCCACTTTGGAGCAAGTTCTCTCAGAAATAAATTCCAGAGAATTTTTTAAGCACTCCCTTTTGGGTTTAGAGTGCTCCACCTTATTGGAGCACTCCAACTCCTCTTTGGAGTGCTCCAAACTCGATAGGTGATCTGCCAATTTAGTTTAGAGCGCTCCACCACCTTTAGAGTACTCCAATATTTCCTGGAGCACTCTACTTTCCCTGGTTTTATGTATAAGGGATTTAAGGCCATTTCTAACTAATGTAAGATGGACATGGGGGCCTTGAGGGTCTCTTTAAGTGTCACTTACCCTCATTTACCTTTACAAATACGGAAGGACGTGAATGATGTGAATATGATGTTTTAGTCCTCGAATGATCCCGGCTTGCTTCCTTAGAGTTCTTGGTCTTCAAGAGTGATCTTCACATATTGTAGACAAAAGAAACTCCTAGAGTCTAGCTTGAACATGTCATAGCTTAATCTATCAACCCATGTATTTTCTTACTCATGAAATTTACATCATATGCATTTCTCCCCCTTTGGGAATTCAATGACAAAACCTAAAATACATGGATGGAGTACAATGAGCGGGAAAAATAAAAATATAGGACTCCATCAATATGTGTCACAAATATGTCTTCAACGTGAAGGCTTTGTTACTCCCCCTTTCTTCAAGCTCAAAATCTCCACAACCTTGTTTTTTTCTTCACATCATGTGCTAGGTATGATAAACCTGAAACACAATTAACAAACAACATACCTTCCTTAAGTCAATATTAACATAGTCAAATGTGAAATAAAGAAGCACACACAAGCAAGCATATGATGTGATCATAAATGAAATGTCTAACCATAGAGCAAGACTACCAAGTGAACAATTTGTGCAAAAGAATATACAATATGAATGATGAGCACAAACAAATTGATTCATTAGTTTGATTATTCTTAGTTCACTTCCTTTTCCATTTGATTAAAAGAAATTTTTAATTTTAAAATGTTAGTTATGTTCAATTACTCAAAAAACTTGGATTTACTCCCCTTAAATTGAAACACCTCCCCCTATTTTCATGGTAACACTTTTCCCCCTTTTTGTCATGGAACATGAAGGGAAACAGGAAAAGTGTGTAACACATGTATCACATAGATAGACAAGATATAGAACAGACAAATGAGCCAAAAAATAAACTCTCATATATATATATATATATATATATATATATATATAACAATGAGTATAAGAGAGGGGGTTCAGTGACCCAATACAGAGAAACAAAAAGGTAAACCCTATATAATGATGTCTAAAGTCCTAAAGTCTACTCCTCTACATCACCACTATCTCAGACCCATCATGGGACTTGAATGGAACTACTAAAGACATGTGAGCATTGGGGTCGTGACGTTGCTCGATCCGTGCCAGACGATCTTCTATAGAATTGACCTTATCGGCCAATTTTTTAATGCTTCTCTAGCATCTATGACATGCAGAGCCAAAGGGTGTAGAGAGGGATACTCTCATTAAGCATGGTTGTCCTAAAGTCATCACCAGGAGGAGCCTGGGATGGGCCAGGACAGTCTCTACCCAGCTAGGGAACGGGAGGTGCCTACAGTGCAAGTGGGGCCTCCTGATGTGGAGCATCACCCTGTGGAGCTATAGGGGATGCTTTATGCGCATCGAGTAGCTTACAAGCATGCTCCATCCGAGTGATCGATGTTCAGTCAATCGGGAATCCCTACTTGAGAACACGAGCATCCTCAGGAAACCACACGCCACATGCGATGAGGAGCAGGGTGATCATGATCCCATATGGTATGCTTCACTTGACGGTGGCATGCCCAACCTCGAAGATCATCATGTAGCAGATGATCGCAATGATGTTGACTTCCTGCTGATTCAACAGACTGTACATAACCCAAACCATTGCATCCGACATTTTGTTATCATGGGTTGTTGGGAGTAGATTAATGGAAAAAATCAGATTGAGTAGACAAGCTGGAATGTCACACTCAATAGCCTTGAGTTTCCCATACTAGTGTTGGTGAGGATACCCAAATAGGTTCACAATCTCCTGCTTTGAAAGAAAGGAAGGAGGAAATGTGACAAGCTCGCCTCCAAGCCGACAGATCCATAAGGTTGATGTGATAGTGTCTAGATCAACCATCATCTCTACCCCGTACACCAATGTTTGGAATGTGAGTGTAGTCATGTTGGAGTTATAGATGTTGGTGTAGAATAGCCGAACAGCCTTAACTTGGACACTCCCTTCAAAAGCAATGATATCTTGCCATCCTCCAGGCAAGGGAACATTAAGAGCAAGTGTCACTTCCAAAGGTTGTTGATCAACATACCTCTCCACTGAGATGGATCATTTTGAGAAGTATTTCTTAAAATTCCTAGGACAGTCGGCATTTCAAAATCATGTTGTGTCAAACCGGCTTCGCTTGGCACGTGGTGCCATTGATGTGATGCTAACTAGAGAAGAAGATTAGAAGGGATTCTATGATCTCACAAGAAGTTTAAGGGAATGAAAATGTAGGCAAATGGGTGAAAGATCCCATTTTTATCTTTAAAAATGCAAGTGTCATTTCATTTTCCATCGCCCTCCAGTGCTCCAACCCCCTCAGAGCGCTCCAACTGCCTTGATTCAGAAAAATCAGGATAAGGAGTTGGGTGCCCTTTAAACACGACTTAGCTATATCCTCTAGTTATTCCCTTATGCACAAAGTGTTCACATATGCATAGATGTTATTGGAAATATGTGTCCTGACAAAGCCATTCACATAAAATATAAGCATGATTAATTATTTATTTAATTAATAATAACTATTTATTCTATAATCACATGAATTTTTTTAAATAGGTAATTATTGGATCTCATGAGATGAGATAAGTGGTCCTCAAGTAACTTAGTAGGATGTCAGACACATTGGAATGTGTGGAGATATCTGATTATCTAGTTCTTGTAGACCTGAAAGTTTATAGTTATGGGTGATGTTGGACACATCACTTATAGGGCTGCTACATGTAAAGTTGTCATATGCTGGAGTGATGTAATCTCAGTCACTAGAGTGAGATTTTAAGCTTACATGTGGGTACATTATATAAATGCATTAAAGGGATCTATTATGAACACAATTGGTAAAACATCACTGTCAAGATAAGTGTTCTTCATATTTACAGACTCGTCCTAAGACCTGAGGGGTTTATATTTCTCTAAGTTGTTATGTTAGTTATTTTGAGCTACCAACAAGTGATACCTAATTTGAGGCTATATCATGGGTTGTTTGGATAGCCTACATAATACTTGAGAGGATGCAAGTTCCCAACAAAGAATCCATTGCCCTTAAATGGGAGAATATTCAGTTTAGGATATATGTGATTTAATTAGACATGAAAATCTAACGCCAATGGTTCTTCATAAAGTGCTTGTCAAATGTTTTAAAAATTATATTATAATGTATATATTTAATTTTGAAAATAATTTTATCAAATAAATGTTTTTAAATGTCCAACTGATTCATTAAGTTCCTAATGATAACGTTCTAATCACCATAGGGGTTAGACAATGATTATTATATCATCATGAATGTCATTAAGGAATATTGTAAAGTGCAAGGACATATTTGTGAAATATCTGTAAAGAAGGGCCTCATTATTATTTTATTATCTTTGGGAGTTCAGTTACAATATGTAACAGAGATTATTGCAATTAGTGGTGTGTCAGTTTGTAATTAACAAAAGATAGAGTGTCCTTAATGAAGTTTGACTTAATTAAGGATACTGGGCCCCGTAGCCTAAGGATAAGAATCCCATTAGGATCCCACACCCCCTAGGGTTACTTTGGCTTCTCAAATACTTTATATATAGAGTTACCCACATTCAAATAGGGTCCTATAACTTTTCTGGAAGTGGGAGAAGCGCAAAGAATTTTAGAGCAGGTGTGGATGCTTTGGAGACCAAGTCGAATCATTATCTTGTGTCCGGTTTAGCTATTGAGGTATTCTTCTTAATATTCCTGATTAAATTCTAGGATTTCATATGGTGATCAAGGGATAAATAATGTTTATGATCTGTATTTTTATGAAAATTAATCAAAAATTAAAATTTTCAAAGAATTGAAACAACAATTGGTATTAGAGCCTCCCATATGAAATCTAGGGTTTGATTTTGTTATTTTTATTTTTTATACTCTTTAAATATATGATAGACACCATTATTATAAAAGTCCAAGTTCTGAAAATCATGTTTTAATGGTGGTTTATCTCGAAATTTAAATAATATTGTTGCCTAGAGCGAATCTAGGACATGTTTGATTAAAATGACAATTATTGGCTCAATTTAAATTGGATTTATGCAGCATTTATTTTGTAAGATTCTTATGAATGAATGGAATGTTATATAATCATAAAATATCATAATTGATGATTGTATGGTCGTGATATGCTCTTTCCCTATTCTCTCTTCTTTATCAAATGTACTTCCCTCAAGTAATCCGGGATGGTAGATTGTTTTTTTGAGGTTTCTTTTTCAAAGATGTAATGTTTAAAATAGTTTAAAATAGTATTTTTTGGAGAGCTCCATCCTTATTTAATAAAGAACTCCACAAAATTTGGCACAAAAATGAGTTTATTTGGGGCTCCAAATCACTACCGAACACTTATGAGACAAGGAGGGCAATTGGCTGGGCCACACGGTGCCCACATGACCAACTTATGCCCCCTATGCGCCCTGCATGCCTGGCCCCACGAGCAGCCCGTGTGGCTGCGATTTATGTCCGTCCTTGTCTAGCGTTCCCATGTCCTCTCCTGTCCCCTTATGTGTCTACGTGATTTTGGCCGTGACTGTGTCCCTTCGTATCCCGTATCCCTTATGTCCCCAAGTGTGTCACCTGTTTGTGGTTGCTAGGGTGTCCCCTCGTGTCTCTGAGTACACCAAGCACCTTATGTCCTCAGTACATGTCCCCCCATATCCCTGGTTACACCAACACCCCATATCCTCATAATGGTGTCCCCTTATGTCCCCGGGTACACCAACACTCCTATTCCTAGATAGGTGTCCCTTAGTGTCTCGACCCTGAAAAAAATCTTAAAAAAAAATTCTAAAAAATCATAAATGACTTATAATAATGTTTTTAGGTTTATAAGACCTAGTTTGACTGGATTTGGATCATACAAACCCGGTTTAATCCATTATGAACCTAATTAACCCAATTTGATCGATACTTGACCAGTTGGACCGGATTTGATTTTGGTTGATAGAAATGAACCAAGGTTGACCTGAATGGAGTAGAGTAGACAACTTTGACCCCATTTAACTAGGGTTGACTAGGTTTAACCTGATATACTAGGGTTGACCAGATTTAACTAGGGTTGACTAAATTGATCAAAGTGGACCAAATTTGACCAGATTGACTAGAGTGGACCAGATATGACCAAAGTGGATCAGATATGACCAGGTTGACCAAAGTGGATCAGATTTAACCAGGTTGACCAAAGGGGACCAGATTTGACTAGGTTGACCAAAGTGGACCAGGTTGACCATATTTGACTAGAGTGGACCAGATTTAACTAGGTTAACCATATATGACTAGGTTGACTAGAGTGAACCAGTTTTCACCAGAGTTGACTATATTTGACTAGTTTGACCAAAGTTGATCAGTTTGACTAAAGTGGACCAAATTTCACTAAAGTTGACTAAATTTGATCAGTTTGACCAGGGATGACCAGGTTTGACCAAAGTTGATTAGTTTAACTAGATTTGACAAAAGTTGATTGAAATGGACCAAGGTTAACTAGTTTTGACTTAAATTAACTAAAGTTTATCGGAATGGTTCCAAATTGACCAGTTTAGCTAAGGATCACCAGAATTGACCATGGTTGACTAGTATGACTAGGTTTGACCAAAATAGACCAGTGTTGACTTAGCTTGACCAAGAGTTGATCAAAGTTAACTAATTTGACTAGACTCAACAAAAGTTGACCAGTTTGACAAGATTAGATTAAGGTTAACCTAATGAACTTAGTATTGACTAGATAAGATCTAGATTGACCTAAATGACCTAGGGTTCACTATATATGATCTAGATTAACCCAATTAATCTATAGTTAACTAAATTAAATTAAGGTTGACCTAAAGAATCAAGAGTTGATTAAATCATATCTAATTCAATATAATTAAATTGAATTAATCAAATAAAATTTAGTTTGATTAAAATTGATTAGGTAAGACCTAGTTTAACCAAGATTAAATATAGAGCACTTAGTTTGACTAAGATGCACTCGATTTGACAAAATAATGTAATCTACTTTAAGAAAACCCTAATTAGGATATGATTGATATCCCAAACCACTTGTGGACCCAGTAACATAATAAAATACAAATTATAAGGTTTATAATTTAGTTTAAATAATTTATTTAGTATTTTGGAGTTGCTTGGATGTATGTAATACATGAGGTATTGTCAATGTGATTGGAGACCTTAATGGTAGTGGGAGCTAAAGTTTGATACCTTATGTAGCTGCAAGATTAGCATGATCATATGATGATCAAGATGTGCAAATATAATCATGTGATGATTAATTTATGTCAATATTATTATAAGATAATTAATATAGGAAATAATATGATGTTTTATTTATGAGATGCATGGTTGATATATTTATGGCATGTGATGTTAGAAATGTAAAAATGTTCTAATTTTGACATGAGATGTTAGTTGTACTTAATAATGACATGAGATATTAGACATATATAATAAATGTAGTGATCACATGAGATGTTAATACAATGCTATGACATGAGATGTCATTAATGTATAAATAATATGGATTAATTATGGCATAAGATTCTTAACCTAAAATCCCTTATTTTAAAATATTAAGTATATAAACAGAAATTGTTTTATGAAATAATTTATATGGTCTTCCACTATCAATGGATAGAGATTTCATCTTGAATAGGTTAGTTGATGCCCACAGGATAAAACCATATCTGTTTTTAGTTGATTTGTTCTTATTCACTTCTTAAGATAGGTCTGGGTATGGCTAGTGATAGTGTAAGCCCACAGGATACATCATCCCACAGTACATACACTGAGATCGAGATGGTGGGTCTATACTTAACTGAATGGATCATGGTAGCCCACATGTTTTAGGCATGATTCTTTCAGAAGCAGAAAGAAGATCAAAAATCAAGAATCTGGAAAAGAGTTTACCAGAAGTTGATAGATAATATCTATCCGCCTAATTACGGCTGACATGATTGATGCCCACATGATAAGATTATGTTCAGAAGGATTAGGTTTCTGATGATCACTTAGAATCTTAAATGAATTCAGATTCTATGACACATGAGGGAGTCATGGAATTGATAAAAAGGTGATCGCACCATCTGATTTTAAAAACCCCAAAGTTAGATGGTTAA
>JAOXJP010207113.1:0-11954 GCA_025762735.1 Platanus orientalis
TTTTAAATTTAATGGAATGATTATGGTTTGATTATGAGATTCCGCTGCGTATGTATGAAAGGAAAGATGTGAAAAAATAAAATTTAAGCAATTTAAATGACATTGATGTAAATGGATTAATGTCATGCGCCAAAATTAATAGCCGTATAAGTATGGGTTTTGGGGTGTGACACCCCTACATACTGAAAAATTGATCTAATAAGAGGAAGAAATCAAATTCAATGGGAGTGTTCATGATACACGATTCAACTTTCAAATTATTGGTTTAATTGTGATAACAGGAAAAGGGTATTTATTGATTTGTTTTATGATCATCTACCAATGATCTTACTTAGATGCAATAAGATTTGATTCATTAAAATGGTATTTAAATTATTTAATTCATGAGATATGTAGTAAATTTCCAGCCAAGTAGAAATTTCTGTTACCCAATACATCTTTATAAAATACTTTATTTTATTAAATGTAGTACCTAATAGATAAATGTTGTACACTACAAAACCAGATTTGTGATCCGATAACTTTTAGTAACTAGTATTTTTTTTTTTTGTTGTTAATAATGGTATTTGATATAAAAAGTTAGTATTTTCCATAACCATAATTTTAACATAGGGGTATTTAAAAGTTGGTTGATTTGGGACGAGTGTGCATCTAAAATCAGGAAAACCCTCTTCATTGCAGGGGGTTAGATGCGGAGATGTACATGGTGAGCTATAAACAATTCTTTTATGACTAGAAGTGATGCAGGACGGGTTGATTCTTATAACCATGTGGTTGGCCCACCAACAAGTTGCTTTGGGTTATGGGTTGGCCCATGCAATAACTTTAGTGAAATTCGGTGAGAAAAAATCATTAATGCATCTAGCTTTTTATTGCTTTCATAAATTGTCAAATAGTTCCATTAATGTTCTATGTAAAGTGGTGTTAGTTAGCATGGAAAAATAGATCTTTTTGTGGGAAAAAGTTAGTTCTAGGGATTAAATATTTTAGTTGAGAATTAGGGGAATGTCAGCACCATACGTTGGCTTGACAAGGACCTTATCCTTTCCAAGCTCAATTCATGATTTCTTTGGGATTAGAAGAGATGGAGTAGAAAATGGGGTCCATTAGAGGACTCTGGCCAGTGTTGTGATCAAGCCCACAAAGTTTTCTAAAAACCCTAAACCAATCTTATTTTAGGAAAAATGCATATTTTCGAAGAAAAAAAGAAGATTTATCTAAATCTTCACTTCAAAATAATGTATTTTTTACAAAAATCCATTATTGGGGAGTGTTTTAAGCAAGATTCAAATAGCTAACCCATATCATGGAAAAATATCTTGACATATTCCTTTCCTCGGTTTTCCCCAGATACCCTTGATTGGAATTCTAATTCCCCAAGTAAATCCCTTCACTTATTTACAATTATCTTTCAATACCAAATGATTAATTATACCCTTTAAACTTATCCCATCTATTTAAGGATGATGTAAGGAGGGGTAAAGTGAGGCTCTAAATCTAAAAATAACTATTTTATTGGAGAGATTATGGTCAAATTAAGAGAATTCACTATTATCTTTAGAGAATTATTTTATTTTTAAACAAACCTCCACCAACTTTGAAGATTTCTTTATAAACTTTTAGAAACCTTCAACTCAAGAGAAGCTCTAAATGTAGGAGATCCAAGTGAAGAGGAGCAAAAGAGGCTTGTAATTCCCCCATTATAGGTTCTTCTTCCCAATTTAAATTTGTATAGAAAATACCATGTCTACGCCATGTAGATCTAGGTTAATTATGGTTTAGGATTTCCTGTAGAATAATCCATACATAATCTACACATCTTGATGATACTTGTTGATTTGATTGTTAAATCCCCAGTGTTTGCTTCTATAATCCATGTGAAGTTAATGTGAACTGAATTTCTCATGGATGATTCTAATTCTCAAAAAAAAAAAAAAAAAAAAAAATCAGCATGCAAGTGTGTAGATTTATGAGTTTCCTCTTTTTTAGCTTCAGTTTACTTCATGTAATTTTGAATTCAAATTTCAAGCACCATGTAATTTCCATGCCTAATTTGTATAATTCTATCATGATAAATGCTAATCTTGGAAGCTTAATCTATTGATTCACCCAAAAACTTTGATCATAGAAAGTTATGATTGAATCCATGGACATCCCCTTGTGAGCTAGACATCTGTTCTCAATTATCTAATGTCTAGCTCGCAACATGTGTGAAAGATTTCAGATATATGTTCTAGTTGGTCTCAATTATACGTTTCACTTATATGTTTTAGTTATATGCTTTAGTTATGTTTCAATTCGATTTTAGTTTATGTACTTTGATTTTAGTTCAATATTTCAGTTTTCTTTTTTAGGTTAGTTTCTATATTCCGATTTCAATTCTAAGTTCAGTATGTAATTTGTAAGACAACTCGTAGCTAATGTCTAATATTTTAAATCAACCCTAACTGATAGCCCTAACCATGACCATATAATTATTCTTAAAAAAACATGTTCTATTATGTTTTATGAAATTGTTTATGCTCATATTGACCTAATGATATATGCATGTATAGAATTTGTGCTTACTTATAAAGTCATTCATGCTTACAGAGTTGACACCATGTTTTTTAGATGATGAGGAGACAAGATAGTTCAGTACCATGGATTCGTAAAGTCTTGGTAGAGATTACTTTTTTAGTTTTATTATTTATGTTTTTCAAAGATTGAGATGGTATAACATTTGATTCAATTATTTGTTTTAGACTTAGTTTGGAGACAGATTTTATTTAGTTTTATGGATTAGTTTTAGTTCAAGTTTAAAGGATTGTAAAGCATTAGTTTGGATTTGGTTTATTTGAATATTTATTATTATGTATCTTTATTTAGCTAAATGTCAGACTATGGAATGGTTTTGGAATGACAGGCTGATGGCAATGACGATGATTAGGTTTTAGGGCTTGACAAAGTTGGTATCAGAGCTCTAGGTTTTAGGTTCTAGGAAAAATAGAAAGTTATAGGATGAAACATTAAATGAGATCTTAGAGACATATTAGATCTTGATATGATATGATATGATATTGATAAGTCTGGCATATTTTAGGGTTATTTAAGAAGTCTAACATTAAGTATACTTGATGATTTTAGGGAAAGATGTCATCTTGTAAATCCATCCCTTTTGATGCTCAAGTTGAATAGGAAGACCCCACAAGGGCACTTAAAGTTGTGAGGAACCTCACTGAGGTTATGGAAAGACATGTAAGTGCTAGAGATAGGCATGTGGAACATGAAAAAGTGTACTTTAGTAGTTTTGAAGGATAGGGTCATCCAAATTTTAGGGGACCCTAGATCCGATGATAGCAAAAGTATAACTGATGCAACTTGAGAAGATTTTTTATGTAGTAGGTTACACTGAAGCACATAAATATTCCTTTATGGTCTTTATGTTGAAGGGAGAAGCTGAACATTAGTAGAGAGCCACCCATGGCACGTTGCCCATAGAAGAGATAGAGCCACATACTTGGAGGGGTTTAAAAGGGCTTTCTAAGATAATTTTTTTCGTAGAGAATTAGGGAGGCAAAAGAATCATAATTTATGAGCTTGATTCAAGTGAGCTAAATGGTCTTGTAGCACAAGACCAAATTTATGGAGTTGATGAGGTTTGCTTCCTATATTTCAGAGATTGAGGAAAGGAAGGCCAGAAAATTTAAAAAAGGGCTATGTCCTAGTATTAGGACAAATATGGCAACAATGAGGCTAAGGACTTTTGTTGAGTTTGTAGACACTTCCATGATGGTCGAGTGAGAATGTGAGGAGGTCCAATA
The DNA here is from genome assembly GCA_025762735.1 of Platanus orientalis. Lineage (NCBI taxonomy): Eukaryota > Viridiplantae > Streptophyta > Magnoliopsida > Proteales > Platanaceae > Platanus > Platanus orientalis. Next base: position 3,804 of record JAOXJP010207113.1, read on the forward strand.
GATCAAGGACTAAGGAAAGAAGAGACCCGTCCAGGGAGGGTCCCGTGAAGTGAGGAATAATCGTGTTGGAATACATAATAGAAAAGTAAAGGAAAAGATAGCTGAGATATGGTCTAATTGTAGGAGGAGACATAATGGGGTACAATGTTCGTGGGACATTAGAGCATGTTTCTATCGTGAAAAAGTATGACACATTGCTCAAGAGTTCCATTTAAAGCAACAACAACAAAGTCAGTTGCATTAGTAGCAACCGTCATGTCAGTAGTTACGCATGTAATTGCCACATCCCCAAGGGCAATAACAACAACGTTTGGTGGGGATTGTTGATGGTAGGCCTGCGCATCAAGGATAAATCTATGCAATGATAGGAATGAACATGGAAGTGGCTAGAGTGGAAAAAAGTAACCTTGTACCTTCGTATCTGGCATGAGTATATTATTTGGTTTTAAGTTTAGCATTGTTATATAGAAATGTATTGTGTTACACAATCAAATTAGGGGTGCTGACATGATATCATTTTATGTATTGTGGGATGGTCACTCCACTTAAGGAATGGCATTGATATGGAGTTCGCATATACTTTTCATCCAGTTTGGGTAGAATATTAGGAATGTTAAGAGAAGACTTGATCAGATTATAGTAATTCTCATGAAGAGAGGTTTGCTTGAGACCTCTAAGGATGCATTTTTTCACATGCATCATCAATAGGTGTTGTCTCACATGCATTGCATTCATTCATCGGGAGGTGTTGTCCCACATGTATGTATTTAGAAGGATTATCCCACACACATCGCATTCATTCATTGGGAGGTGTTTCCCCACATGCGTGTGTTCAAAGGGGTTATCCTATATGCATTACATTCATTTATTGGGAGGTGTTGTCTTACTTGTGTGTGTTTGGAGGAGTTATCCCACGTGCATTGCATTCAGTCATCAGGAGGTGTTATCCCAAATAGATATATTTGAAGGGGTTATCCCACACACATTGTATTCATTCATTGGGAGGTGTTATCCCCCTGAATGTGTTTGGAGAGATTATCCCACATGCATTGCATTTATTTATTGGGATATGTTATCGCACATGTGTGTGTTTGGAGGGATTATCTCAACACATTGCATTCATTCATAAGTAGGTGTTGTCCCATATGCATGTGTTTAGAGGGGTTATCCCACACGCATTGAATTCATTCATTGGGAGGTGTTGTCCCACATGCATGTCTTCAAAGGGGTAATCTCATATGTATTGCATTCATTTATCGGGTGGTGTTGTCCCATATATGTGTGTTCAGACGGGTTATCATAAATGCATTGCATACATTCATTAGGAGTTGTCCAACATGTATTCATTATGGAAGATTGATCCTACATGTATACAATTTTATGGAATGTGATCCCATTGGTGTTTGTTTATATGATGTGAAAATTGGTATTTTATTTCAACTTGAATTGATAAATTATTAGGAACTTTGATATCTTTGATGAGATTATCTAGCTTAGAAACTAGGTAACCAAAAGGAAAGGATACAAGGAACTTAAAGTGGGCAAGGTTTAGTGAATTGATGAGAGTGAAGGTGAAGCATCCACACCTCTTCTAAAATTAGACATGCCAAATTTGAGGATGAATTCTTTTAATAAAAAGGGGAGAGTGTAGCACCCCACAAATGTTTGCATGTAGTAAGTAGGATCATAAATTCATAATCAATGATTAATTGTTTTGAGCATAGTTAATTTTGTATTTTAAGTTCATGAGTGATATTTTGACACACATCAGTGAGTGAAAAAGTTGAATTAAACATAAAATAAAAAAATACAAAAAAAAAAAAAAGTTCATGGACTTGACAAGTTCTAAAACTATCACAGACAACAAATTTGGGTTAACTTCATAGGTAAACCTGTATCAACTCCTTATGAATCATCTTATAACCCATACATCATTGGAAAGATCTATGAGTCTACTTTCTAATTCATTAAACAATGTATAGTTTGGAGTTTCCTAAAAGAAGTTATGTTAATTTTTTCATTAGGTGACTATGTTGACTAGTATAGTCTTAGCCAATAGTTTGGGGTAACTTTCGAGGAAAACCTGTATTAACTCCATACAAACTATACTTTATAGTATATACCATTGAAAATTTCTAGGATTCTACTTTCCAACACAACAAATAGCAATCAATTTGGACTTCTTTATCAATCTGAGACCTCTCTATTTTATAGAAAATTGAACGAAAGTAGTCCAGATTAATCTTGGGTCCTTGTAGATCTATCTGAACGTGTGATAATATCATTTGAAAGTTTTAAAACTTCTATCTTTTATTTGGTTAGGGTTTCTACTCTGCCTAGGACTCTCATGGGGCCTATATAATTAATATAAATCTTCCTAATTGGACATATAAACCCTAAGAATGAAGGAAGGAGAAAGAAAAAATTTAAAGGAATTTTTGGAGAATAACATAAAGCTTAGGAATTTCTATTTTAAAACAACAAGTAATCATGAATATTATGGATCATTTTCAATTCCTTTAGGTTTTTAGAACACTTTGATTCATATTTTGTAAGTAATGTATATGTTATGATTTATTTTTGAATCTCTTAAGTTCACAGTTTACATGAAATCCAATTTCTATAAATAATCATAGACACTTTACATCATTTTCAATGTTTATAGGTTCTTAGATTACTCTGATTTATGTTTTGAACGATATGGATATATGATTTGATTCTCAAATCACTTGAAATCCTACTTCTGTAAGTAAACATGAATACTTTATATCGTTTTTGACATGCCTAGTTCTTATAATGTTTTGAATTTCATTTTGCAAAGAACCATATATGTTTTAATTCTTTTTTGATTGATTTAGGTTCCTAGAATTACTATTTTGAAAGGAGACTATGCTTTTACAACATCATGCTCTATTTTTTATTGTTTAGATCATTAGATCCTTATTCAAATTTGTATTTTGCATAAGAATGATTTTTTTTTGTAAAGGTTTCCTTGATGTAAATTGTAGACTGAATCATGTTAGGTTTTTTAAGTGAGTTTTCAAATGGATTTTCGCTAAAATCTATTTAAAAGAATGGTTTTAAGGTTTTCAAAGAGTGTAAATCCATATGTTAATGATTTGCTTTGTTTTGAGATTATATTTTGAAAAGAGGAATTTACAGTATGATTATCAAAGTTTCCAAAAATTTGTAGAACTATGTGCCTTAGGTTGGGTCAGAACTCCTGTTTATGTTTTGATTCAAAGCAATATTTAATTGTTAGATGTAATCCCAATTTTGAAAGCATTTTTTTAATTGCATCGATATATGTTTAGTTCTTTTATGGAAAACAAAGTTGTTTGAAATATTATATATTTTTTTGTCTTGTTATGAATATGCTAGGATACCCCTTGTGATTGTCATGAGATATATGTTCAGATGTGCACATAGTTATGGGAGGAGTTTTTCCACATAAAATTAATCATGGGAAAAGTTTTTCCACTTGCATTTAATTTTGGGAGATAATGGCCCACATGTGTATACACTCATCAGGTTTAAATAGATGCAGTCAAATACCCCATTTATCGGGTCACATTAATAGGCGAATCAATTAATTATTGCCACTAGGGAGATAATGATATTCTACCATCGAATTATAGATGGATCTATTTATATTCTTAGTTACTTGATGTCTAGCTTGTAACACATGTTAGAGATTTCAGATATATGTTTCAGTTGGTCTTAGTTATACATTTTAGTTATATGTTGCACTTATATGTTTTAGTTATATGTTTAAGTTTAATTTTAGTTTATGTACTTTGATCTCAGTTTAGTATTTTAGTTTTCTTTCTTAATTTAGTTTCTATATTCTGATTTCAATTCTGATTTTAGTATGTAATTTATAAAAAAGTTAATTATTTTTAGAAAGTATGTTTTGTTCTGTTTTATGAAATTATTCGTGTTCATACTGACCCAAAGATATTTGCATGTATAGTATTTATGGTTATTTTCAAAGTCAATCATGCTTACAAAGTTAACACCATGTTTTCCAAATGATGATGATATAGGATAGTTCAATACCATGGATTTATATGGCATTTCTCGAGATTATGTTTTAGTTTTATTGTTTATGTTTTTTCAATAATTGAGATGTTATGTCATTTAATTCAATTATTTGTTTTAGACTTAGTTTAGAGATAGATTTTATTTAGTTATATAGATTAATTTTAGTTCAAGTTTAACAGATTGTAATACATTAGTTTGGATTCGATTTATTTATAGATTTATTACTATGGATGTTTATTTAGTTCAATGTCAAACTATGGAATGGTTTTGGAATGACAGGCTGATGACAACGACGATGATTAGTTAGTTGTGTAATGCCCACTACATATATGTGTGAATGTAAAGTCAAAAAATTTATAGTAATTTGAAAGGCAACATGTTAAGAAGGAAATGAATTTGAATGTCACACTTTGCAATCTGTAGCCTACTATGGATTTTAGGGCAAGACAAAATCTTTATTAGCCACTTAGAGGAAAAACGAAGAAGCATGCAACAATGTCTGACTTAGATTGGGATATTCTTGATAGAAAAGCCCTAGGTACAATTTGTCTTTCTCTATCATCATTGGTTGCTTTTAATATTTCAAAGGAGAAAATCATGGAAGATCTCATGGTTACCTTGTCTTGAATGTATGAGAAACCATTAGCATCAAAAATGGTGTTTCTAATGAAGAGGTTGTTTAACATGAAGATGGGTAAGGGTGAAAATGTGACTAAACATCTGAATGAGTTCAACACAGTTATTTTCTAGTTATCTTTAATAGACATTAACTTCGAGGATGAAGTTAGGGCATTGGTGTTACTGTCCTCTTTAACGAAAAGTTGGGATGACTTGTTCATGGCTTTGAGCAATTCTTAATGTTTAGGAACCCTCAAGTTTAATGATGTGGTGAGTGTTATACTCAATGGGGAAGTTTAGAGGATATCCTTGAGTGATCAATTGTTGAGTGAAAGTGCTTTGAATGTAAGAGGAAGGTCTTCTACAAGGGGGCCTAGGAATGATAGGTCCAAGTCTAGAGGAAAAGGTGGATTTTGGCCACATCAAGAGGGATTGTTCAGAACATGCTAATAGGAACAAGGGTGATAGTCCCAAGATTACAATGACTGAAGAAGAAGAAAATGAACAGGAGGAATATCTTGGAGAAACACTCATAGTCTCCAAAGGTATGCACATTATTTCTCAATATGAATGAATATTAGATTACGGTTATCCTATTAAAATATGTTCCAAGAAAGAATATTTTGATACATTCTAAGAAAAAAAGATAGGTGTTGTGTCTTTAAGTGACAGGTCCACTTGTGATGTCATAGGTGTTGGAATAGTGAAGATTAAGATATTTGATAGATTTGTTCATACTTTAGATGGTGTCGCATATGTGCCAAAGATATGGAGGAATTTAATATCCTTAGGCTAGTTAGATTTAATGGGTCACATGTATTCAACTGTAGGTGGAGCTATGAAAATCACACAAAACAATTTAGTCATGATGAAGAGAAAAAAGTGTGGAGATTGATTGCATTGTATGAGTATGATAATTAATGGTATTCCTTTAACCTTGATGGCTAGTTGGAAACAAGGTACATAAAAAAACCAACGTTGGTGTAGGGTCTCTTTCATAGTTGGAGTGGATAGAGGTGTTATAGGTTTCCAAGTGGCAATCGATAGTGAAGAGGTTCATGTGGTTAGGGAGGATGGATTGAGGTCCCTCTCTAGAGTTGACTAGCTGAGTTGACTCGAGGTAGCTACACATATGGTGTTTTGGCTATGATTGAGTCAGATGGTGTCATGACCAAATTGACTTAATGGTGTGTATAACAGTGATACTAAAGGTCAAAGACTAATTGTGGTGTTTGCAAATGGGTTAGGTTTCAAGTACGAGGCAGAGGTGTGTTTCAGGTATATGGTGTAGAGTTCACTAAGAAGGATAAGTTTAGATTTATCTCTAAGGTGGGTTCCAGGGTGAGAGCCAAAGTGGAGTGTAGTGTACATTCATAATTTCATGTCTTGATAAATATATGGGTGAAAGCAAGGTTCAATGGGATGTCTTTAAGGGGCCAAGGTTAAAGCCAATGTGAAGATTTTTGAAGGTGTCTCTATTTCCAACCTATAAGATCTAAGAGACCAAGGCTAGGGGCATGCTTGAAGATAAGAAATAAAGTTTCAAAAGGTCACGGAATGGAAGAGGTCTCTACACAGTTCATGGATCACAAGTATAGATGCTAGATGACCAGGAGGATAAGATCATTCTTCAAGTGGGAGATTTTAAGGTATGAAGAATGATGTGGTGACGTCCAAGGAAGAACTAGGGAGGATTAGAGTTAGAGAGCTCAGAAAAAGGCCAAGGAAAACTGATGCTGATAGTTTGGACTGGTCTAAAGTACCTAGACCAATCTAACTGGATATGGACTCATGCTGGACCCATGCTAGATTGATCTAACATGGACTGATCCAAACTACTGGATAGTTCTAGTTGTAGAAATCCTTAAAAAAGGCTTGTGTTTTGGAAAGAGTCTGATCAAACTCGATCTCTATGGTCTATACGTTGTTCTTATAGTTGTCCACGATTATGAGAGAGCCACAAAGGAGCAAGGAGAGACATGTGGTAGTGACTAAAACTAAGCGAGGGTTTTCTCAGGGGTTTTCTCATTAAAGGGGTTCTTCAAGGTGAGAGAGAATGGTGTCTTCTCTAGTTTGAGAGAGAAGGGTTGAGAAAGTGGTTCTCCTTAGGGTTTTAGGTTGTGATAGAGTGTGTGAGAGAAAGTAAACCTTGTGTTAACGTATATCAATGCCATGGGCATTTGAGTAGTGTTAGGAGTCTAGTAAGTGTCATATGTAATCTCATAAGTTCTATTCATGAAGCTAAGAAGGACTAAAAGCCTAAGGAAGAGCATAGGAAAGAGGCACACCATGGAAGGTATATCACATGCATGCATATAATTTTATGTCTTAAAATGAACCTAGACATGGTTTAGATCCCTTGAGAATACCCAAATCAAGATCCCAAAGGACAACAAAAAAATCAGCCTAAAAAATTAAAGTGTAAAAAATTCAATCGAAACCAATTGTGAAATTCGTAATCAATTTTGGCGAAATCGGCTGTGAAACTCGTAATCGGTTTTAAGGCTAATTTTGCATCTCAGTCAAGCACTCCTGAGCCCCAAATCAATAAGCTGAAATCAGTTTCGATAAGAGTTTTGATATTTTTTTCAAAACCCAAATCGATTGCGAAATCCCAAACTGATTTAGGGTTTGATAGGCAGTTAAAATCGATTGCGGGTTTTGAAACCAATTTGGAGCCCAAATCTGCTTTTAAACTCCCAATCAGTTTGAAGGGTATTTTTGAAGAAAAAAAATTCATAAAAATTTAGGGAAATATTTTAAAATTTGAACCCCATTTTTGCATATCTAAAGGCCCAAAATGCCTCTCATTTTGCCATATGTCTATCCTAAGGTTGTGGATGCTCCTCCCTACTATAAAAGGAACTTTTTGCCTTTAGGGTTAGTAATCTCCAACACTCCAAGTTATTTTTTTGAGAGAGCTAAGAGGCATACTATTTTGAGATCTCTCTTCACTATGCAAACCTCCATTGCCTACAGATTATTGAGCTTTAGTAGTTAACATTCTACACTTCTCTCTCTCATTTATTCTCTCCTATTAAGCATCACTTCTACTATTGAAGAGAGGTTGGGGCGAACACTTTTCTAAGAGGAACTCTTCTTTAACTCAGCTTAAGGAGCACTAGAGCCAAGTACTTGGAGCTTGTGGGTAGCTAAGGCATACTAGCTCAACAAGGAGCAACCCACATTTGAGTAACTAGCAACATCAATCATATTGTGGTAATATTTTCTTGTCTTTGCATTCATATTCATTATTGTTATTATTTTGTTTCCACTGGAGACACCAGAAGCTTGACTACCTCTACCGGAGACACCAGAAGCTTGACTACCTCTACCGGAGACATTTGAAGTAGTACACACTCGTCAAAGACACCGAGTGTTGTTGTTTATCTTGCCATTGAGTAAATAGTTAGGTTTGTATATTGACCTAGGTTGTAATAGTACCTAAATGAAATATACCTAAGCTTGGTAGTGAGCTTTAGAAGAGTG